>VBVR01002447.1:0-20491 GCA_011638315.1 Tetramorium parvispinum
ATTTAGAACAAGTCTGGAACAACCTGGAACAACTGTTAGAATTTTGAAATTCCAAAAATGGGGTGCTAACTTCACCCACGTACAAAATTATCATCAAATGAGATATGTTGCGAATTTTCACAACAAATCGTACTGCTTATCACGAGCAAGAAAGATTTGTCAAACAAACGCATTAAAAATTTAAAAATGTTTATCTGCATTGAAAGATAAAATGAGAAACAGCGGATGTAGATATTTATATCAAAAGACGAAGTTATTCTCGCTCTATCTCTGAGAAATAAGCTGTATCTTTTGCATCAACGAAACTCTCGTTCAATTTTCGTAGAAAAATACTTTTCAGTATTAAACCTCCGAGGAACTGAAAATAAATTGCTTATCGACGTATCTTTTCGTCTCGGAATTAAAAACTAACAGTTTGGTCATGTACAAATTACTTTTAACAAGCATAATAAAATCCTGTTAACTCTTTACCATGCTCTAAGGAACTCTATAATTAAAGGTACAACATATCATTTATTGTTTCCAAGTACTACTCAAACTTTATGTGTTTATAAAACATTTATTTACTAGTACGTTTCAAAACAATATTATATATATATATATATATATATCTGTTTATTTTAATTAATTTCTGCAAATTTTCTCCGGTAATTGTAGAAAAATTACTTTTGCAAACAACATTTTATTGCTTTATTCCTAGATATTGCAAAAGAGAAAAAGAAAAGGAGGGTATTTATTCTTGGGAATTGTACAGCCGGGGACGAATCTAGGTCTCCAACCTCACGTCACGATCACGTTTCTCCGTGTCGTTTTGTCTCAGCAATTTCGGAGTGAGATTGTACTCACGTAATGTTCTGAAGCTCAACCTTCAAAGAGCATAGCGTGCACGTGTAAGCAACATTGCATCGGCCACGATTGTTTCGGTAGACGGGAAATTAATAGACTGATGTTACTACTAGGAATTAATGAGACTCACGAGAAGCAATTACGATTGATAACCACCTCGACAAGAGAGTATGCCTAACTCGCTAACAAAGTCATGGTTTCATCATGACGCTGCATGACGTTAGAAGAGAACTAATTAAGAAACTGTTGTTAAAGTTAGTAAACAATTGAACAATTTTGCATTCCTGATGTACCTTTAGTAGACAGATCTCGACCTAGAAAATGTTTAGCTAAGCCTTGACCGTGACCTCTCAACTTCGAATTTAGAAGTGGCGGATTAGCGGTTTCTAAGTTCTAATTTCAATGATGACGTAGTTAAAGGTCAGAGATGAGGTTTTGTGTTCGTGACCCAAAGAAAGAGAGAGAGAAAGATAACAAGAGCGTGGAGCGGAAATGACGGAAGGTGAGAGAGTAGGCTGGATAAATCGTGCAGTTTATCTATGATACGATCGAGGTTGTCCTAATTAATGGAATGCATGATAAATGACGCGGTTTAAGTGACCTCCTCTAGAATTAAATAAAATCTGACCGACATAATGAGAATTATATTAGTCGTCCGCAGAAAGGAGACCATATTTTTCTTTTTCTTCTTTCCAACGTTTTATCTGCCGCTGTGAAATCGACCATGCGCTATTCGAATAATCTCAAGGATTAAACGTCGCAATCAAATTTCAAGCCAATGTGATCTCAAGTCGAAATGTATAATTGATATCTACTCTATTTGATAATCTATGTAAAAACGAGAAGAAATTATATTGAATGAAAAAAATTTTCCGCCTCTCGAGATATTTGAATAGAAAGAGAAAAGTCCAACTCTACAATTCTCAAGATGAAATTCCTCAAACGCGGCCAGACAGACAAATAAATAGATAGATAGACAGATAGATAGATAGGTAGGTAGTTATAATGGCGATTCTAATCTTACACTCATATCACATACAATGGCATGTGTCTTTCGTGCACGTAAACTAGAGGCACAGAGATGCCTGCGCTTACATTCGTACATGCATGTGCATAAACGTGAGTGTACCTCACTCACTATGAGATCTGCCGGTGCGACGTCGTATGCAAACCCGGACCAAACATCCCGCCTGTTTCGAGACCGGTATACGACGAACCCGTATACATAAGCGACGTAAATACCTTGGCATTCCACGATGTTGAGGCAATATGGAGTACCAACTTCCTGCGGCCATACATACCGCTCGTATTCCGATAGCGTGCCAAAATGTGGGAAATGCAAATAGAGCTGTTAGGCTGCACTTGCCTTTACGCAGCGGGCAGTCGCGAAACGTACGCGAAAAGTACATAGACCTGATTGCAAAAGAGAGCTTGTTGATAGAACGGAAGGATCTTTTCATTCTCGTTCTCGTTTCCGCGAAAATAGAAACAAATGAAATCAAGAAGAGATTTTTCGACGTAACTGGATCGGCTCTTTCATCGGTTCTATTTCTTAAATTTACAATTGCATGCGGAAAAATCAGCATGCACTGTTTCAGCATTCGTAAGATTCTCCCGCAAGATTTTGTTTCTTGATGCGATCGCTCGCTCAAGGATTCGAGAACTATTTCTTTTACATATACATTTGAATATATTCTGTGAAATTAGATTTCTTACATAACTATTATTTTCTGATAATCAGAAAATCTTGTAGGCTCTCGCGAATGTGCCTCAAGAGAAGAAGGTCACTTCTATCCGCCAGAACACTAGAAATTGATAGGACAATCTAGCTCGAAGCGCAAAAGTGTTATCGACGTCTGGAATAGCGCCAATATCTCACTGTAAAATTCACTGTTTTATTAAAAGGAAGTTTTCACGCAACATACAGTCAGCACCCTGATAAATCGACTTTATTCTTCTTTAGGACAGTTCGAAACTTTATATCTTGGATTCGCGTCGTAAAGGCAAACATATTTTGTCAGTAAATATTTCTTTTGATACTGAAGAGATATATTTATTCATGCAACGCTTTCCACTGTCATCGTTCAAAAACATTCTTCCTCTAAATCTTTCAGATAAATTCTGTCTTTATAAATAATGTGCCATTCCTTCATCATTTCTCATAATTGAGAAATTCACTAATTTTACTTCTTTGTTCGAAGACAACGATTTTTTTCTTTCTCTTTAACTTATTTTAAAATATTGTGTAGGTTAAGCAAACGATCAAACTCTCCCCCGAACGTAAAAAAAATCTTTACGTGCCTTCAAGGGCACGTGTTTCTTTAAGATACGATAACGCTTCCTTTCCCCGTCGCAAGTATTGTATGTATTCAGCTCGTGAGATTTCTTCGTATCTAAGCAACCACCAAACGATTTATATAAGTATTACTCGACAAACCGCGCGGCAAAAATAAGGGTGGCCTGACAAAAGCCAGATAAAATCGACCGGAGAAAGGTCCATCGAATCCTATAGAAGATAGTGGAAGACTAATGAGAATCTTAGATTCTGTGGATTACAACTTGAAGATAGCGAAAAGATGATCGATAACAAGCCGATTCTAAATTAATGATCGAGCAGCTTTTTCACACAAAATATAGACATTCATTTAAATAAATACTGTGATTATAATGTTAATATAAAAGTAAACGCATGTCACGACAAGTAATTAATAAAGCTTTAACAATATTACGACAATTCGATTTGGTGAGGAAGCTTCATGTCACATTTTCTACCACAGGAGAGTAACTGCATTTCGTAATTCGTGCTACGCCCTAACCACGCCAGTTGGGCAAGCCTTTACGCGCGCGCATTATCCCGCATTATCTGCCCCTGACGTTCGGCGATATCGCAAATTCTCGATAATCTACCTCTACGTCTGCTATTATTGCACCTAGATTTTGACCGCGGACAATATGCCCGCAGCGTAGGTTTTCTCATGAGACAATACAATGAGTATTCGTGCAATCGTTTTAGACTAAAAAAAGAAGAAGAAAACGACACCCTTGAAAAGAATTTGGAATGTGTCTGTAAAGAATTCTAGAGAAATTAAAAGTTTGTCGGAAGGAATACCTTGAAAACCGACACTGACTATTCAAAGATTCTTTTTTTTAGAGGAAGGCTCTTACAAATTTAGTTGCGATTTATGCAATTCAGCAAAATCAACATTCGTTAAAAACAGGAAATTAGGAACGGAGTCTCGGGAAGTCTCCTGGACATTTAAGTAGATTTTTTACTTGACATCATTAAGGTGTTTTTAGCGTCACTAAGAAAAAGATATAGAGATAACTCTCTGGGGACTATGAATTATACACCGCATATGGGAACCTTTTTCACATTTTCTTCGTCCTTTGAAACAGACATATTAAATATTAATGAGAAAAGTGATAACGAAGCTAAAATGTCAGCGTCGCCGAATATAATACTACAGTATAACATTTTAGTTTATTTCATACGAGATTATATTTGTATGTATATATATCTGTGTCAAATTATAATATTTATTATATGAAATATAATAATAAATTTTTCTAGTAAAAATATATTTTGCTGTTTATATTCTACAAAAAAAATATAATTATAATAAATAATATCCGTAAAACAGCTTCGAGTATAATGCGTAAAAACATTTGACGGCACGACATTGCTTACACCTTGCTAAATAATTTGAATCCCAGGGGTAAGTAAATCCGACAATCGAACGAAGCAAAGAAATTCGATTCTTGCAAAGAGTCTCTGTGCTGCGAGCAACGGCAGCACGTCCATGTCTCTGCAGACGAGGCGCGAACACTGCCAACTGATTCGGCGCATGCAAATCGCACATTGAAACCGGAGCTATGGGTACTGGCTATCGATTCCAAACTCACCAAGCGGACCTCGCATTCCAACGTGAGAAACATAAAAATCGTTCGTCATTCGGTTTCCCGATATAACGAATCGTCGGATCACTCGTCAGAGATGACAGTGACATATATTGATGAATTGTTATACGACAATACCTGATTATATTCTGTTATAACTCTATTACTTCCACGCAGTGAAACTCGAATACAAGTTAACACATAAAACACACGCTTTACAATAGAATCTCTTTAATTAAAAATTTTATTCTCTGTTCCATCCTTCTTACTTCTCTGAATTCGCGATTATGTGTTTGACGAAGAAGTGTTACATGCCGAATAGGAATCAGCATGCATATCGAGATCTGAAAAGTCAGTTCAAAGGTGAATTTCCATTCAGTTGCAGAACAAAGAAAAATGTCGGCCGAGGTGAGAGCTGGTCGACCTACCATGCCAACGATTCCACATTCCAAAAGGCCTACAATCTTGGTATATCCGACGGGTAAGGACACAAACATCATGTTTCTAATAATTCTCAACTGAATTATACTGAAACTAAATTCTGTTTTAGTATAAGAAATACATGGAGACTTATATCACGTTGGCATTATCCTAAGTGGCGCCAGTTTCATTTTGAAGACGCGGTATATTAACTGCGCAAAGTGGGAGGGGAGGGGTGACGTTTAATTAGACGCTTGTATGAAGTATTAAATCGCGCCCGCGGCGATGTTAAATTGCAAACGAGTAGCTGGAGCAGGGGGGGGGGACTTAAAGAGGCGGAGAGAGACAGCGGATTGATAATGTAATTAGTGTCAGCCATTCATCCGTTATACGGCGAATTACGAGAAACACGAATCCACTAATAAATTAACGGTGTGTTAATGTAATAACAGTACTGTTATCCGATCGTTTGCCGATCAAAGGCTTTGTCTGATCACTATTAATTACTGATGTTTGCCTCCAACGTGCGATGACCGGTAAACCGACATATATCGATATCTGAAGTAAAGGGACTCTACTCTCAAAGTAATTCGGAATTGATTTCTTTTTTTAAATGTAATTTAAGAGATTCGCAATTAATAGACTATTGACATTTAATGACCCTGAGGAGCTTCTTTTCACGGAGTAAAGTACTTCGGCGAGACAGAGCTATTTGCTTCATGGTTTTCCGTTGGATTAATTAGTTGACGTTAAAACTTTAGAAACTTTGAACTTCGCGCAATCTGCAATCGGTGCTTCATTCAAATCTTCACAATAGTTCTAATTCGCACCTACAAGATAACTGCTTTCGAAAAACAGCGTATGTCGATCTAAAATCCAATCCTTAATTTCCACGAAATACAACGAGCGACAATACGCGAGACGCGACAAACACACAATATACGATAAGCGCACAATACGCGAAATGGAATATTTAATTTTTTTTCACAGAATAGTATATAATCTCTAAAGAAAATTAACATATATTAATGGCAATACTCTCCTTACCAATCTTTTATTTAAACAAAGCGGACTTAAGCATACACAATTAATAAACTAATAATAAATTACACATTGCATGATAATTAATAAATTAAGCTATATTTTTCGATTACTTATAGCAAAAACAATCGTCGTCGGATAATGTAGTCGAAATTTATAACTAGTCAAAAGTTGTGTTATATCTCTTCTTTAGAAGTTGCGTGCTATCTTGATTAAAAGTTCTCAAAAGAACCTGGCTTTTCTTTGCATCGTATAGGAAGAATAGCATATTGTAAAAGCTAAATTAAGCTCTATGTATTACATGCTGAGAAAATAGCACTTAATCCGAAAGAGAACTGGGACGTTTTTATTGAGAAATGTCGACATTACTACATTATGCATTATGCAAAAGTTTTAATCGAACAGTTCTGTCTTCGTAGTTGAAGGAAAGTCAGGATTTAAGTTCTTTTAAATACGAACTGAAAGTCTAATCAGAACCATCTTAAGCCCCGTCTTGTAATACCTACTAATTCGATCCAAGTAACCAACTTCTCCTATTACATGCTTGAAAATTTCATGAACTGACAAACTTTTAGGAAGTACATGCCCTTTTCGTCTAGCGATAGAATCTGATTCGCAACCTAGAATATATGAATATATAATATCTAAATGGCATATGTGTTTCATTAAAGATGTATGTACATACATATGTGATAAAAATTAAAATAAAATTGCATAGCTTTTGTGTATAAAATCATATTCAAATTCCTATCTAGTAAATCTACAACAATTAATAAAATTGACATATCAATTCTATAACAAATCTATAACAATTAAATGAATTTGATAAATTCGATACCAGATCATATAAACGACTGTGATATTATCAAGTAATTCTACAAAAATGAAATATTGATAAAATATTGCACTGTCAGTGTTTTAAACTTTTATGCTGAATAATAAAAATACTCCATTGAAAACTATTAAGATGTCAAGAGTTTCAATTACATCGTTGAAAAAGATCAATTTTACATTTGTATCGCGGAAGAATCATATTCGCGTAATAGCAATAAAATAAAATTAATATTAATTCGCGCCGAAAGTCGTAACGTGATCAATTTGCATTTTTCAGTTACGCCGGAGAGCATAATCATACCCATCGTGTCCTGCATATTGGGGTTTCCATTGCTAGCATTAATGGTAATTTGTTGCCTACGGAGGAGAGCGAAACTCGCCAGGGAACGAGCCCGACGAAGAAATTGTGATTTGGATCATGGCGCATTGAGCCTCGTCCGTTTCAGCCCGGTTCATCGTTTAGGTGAGCACCTACCGAGTTTAAAAGTGAAACTAGGACACGCGAGCACGCGGAACAGATATTCGTTGTGTGAATAGAAATACTGAATAGAAACCAAATTACTCGTGCAAAATTAAATATATGATGGTAATCAGCCGGATAAACATGCAAACCAGTTGCGTGAAAATTATTTGAAATTATTAGATATATTACGATAAGAGCAAAATTTTCAATCTCTTTTAAAATTAATTTCATGAATATCGTATCTAATATATTTAAATAAAACTGAGATATGAAATAATATATATTGCTGTTATCTTTATAAAGTAACAGTAACTTGTCAATATTTTTATAACAACGTGACGTTTGTTTAAAGATGCCGTAAATTTAATTCATATTTATAAAGGAAACGGGAAATGACACAATGAGACCAGCGTTCGCTCCATTTTTTTCGTTTTAGCGACTACGTTTTTTTCTATCTTTTTCTCTCTCTTTCTCTCTATACATTTTTTCCTCGGCTTTCTGACTGACTGAATACACGCGTACATACATGTATAATGCGCAAGTACTCTCTTGTGACGGCATACAAATGCATTCGTATAGAGGTAATACCGGCCGTACGCGACCATTGGAATAAACATAAAGAGGACGAAAGAGGCTCTCCAGCAGATTCAATTCTCGTTTAAACATTCGAATTCTACGCTCATGAATGACGGTGGATATTTTTACCTTGAAACTATGGTGGACGCGCGTTCGTATAGCCGATTATTTCTATTCGACAGCAAATACTCGAAAATTTTCCAGTTAAAATCCTTGTGTTGCTCTTTTTAGCAAAAAATAAAGTTCGAGCATTAAAAATTGTCCCACAAAAAAGAACCATATAAAAGAAGCATGAAATATTATTTTTTAATTAAAATCAATTATCGAATCAAATATCGAATTATTTACTGATATCAAAGCGTTGTGAAATCGATTCTTAAAGTCGCGAAGGTCGTGAAACTTATTCGTCAGATAAATTTTTTACGACAAGCCGAAATAAATTTTTTATCAAGAAAACCGCGGCACGCGATATCGTAACGAAACGGATCTATCGCATCGTATCTAGTATCAAAAATTGAATCTTACATCGTTCATTGATAATCCATTTCCGTGGAGTGCAATGCGGTGCATAAAATATGACGCTCCGGAGCGCCATTTCTCTCGTAACCGTGCGACACCTTATCCGAACGCGATTTTATATGTGCATGTGCATTTCCGCGTGGTCGGAATATGCATCGAGGATGACCACGTTATTATCTCATCTCTTCCATTCATATTTAAAACTTGCTTTACCCCGATAAGTTTTTATTATCTGCCATCCGGTGTACTTTTTCCTACGAGAAAACAACAGAGCAGCAGCAAATATATGGCAATGAACGTCGTTTTCGAATAATAACATTTGCAACGCTAATATACCTCAACATTGTCCATTTACATATTGTTTGGGGAAGTATCGGTAAACAATCGTATAGCTCGATGTACTAATTTATTCACGTTATCATTATTCTAAATCATCTACATAAATGCTACAACGTGTAAAATTAATATCACATATATTATATCAGGTATCGTATTTAATTCAGAATTGTGATAGAGATGATCTGACGTAAACTTCGATATCAAAAGGCTTGGTGAAGGATATTAAATTCTGTTGACTTATTAATAGCGATATTGTTTTAACTAACGGACAATATATTTAGCAAATAAACATATAATTAGAATAGAGAGGGACTTTTTGAGTACCGAAGCATTTTTTGTCATATAATTAATTTTAAAATAAAAACTGTTAATAATGATTGTATAATAATTATGTGTATGATAATATAAAATAACTATCTGAGCATAAAATAATATATTATATAATTGTGCGTTATTAAATATCTAAATTTATAAATACATTTAATGGAAGTATAATGTGTGATTCAGTATTATTTATATAATATTTATTTCTTTATAATTTTTATTACATAAACTGGTGCAAATTTATTTTTATTATTAACTCGATATAATGCATTTTCAGAATTTCTCGGCGTAATTTAGAGCTCGAGAAAATAATATATTCTGCCATTATTAAAAAAGAATCTTTTATAATATAATGTCAAAAAGATAAAATAATATTAAAAATAACGTTTCAAATTAATTAAATTCTTAGTAAGATTTTCTCAATATACATGTTAATTTAAAATATAATCTCTCTGCACATATCGACTAGCGCGAGATAAAAAATAAAATTTTAAAGGGGACGCAATGCACTTGCGTGCGGAAGAGCGGATTTATTTCTTCATGAAGAGTTAGTACGATATCTCTCTCTCTCTCTCTCTCTCTCTCTCTCTCTCTCTCTCTCCCTCTCTATTTCTCTCTCTCTCTTTCTCTATTTCTCTCTTTCTCTATCCATCTATCTAGCTCTCGCTCCAACAGCTACAAAAAAGTTTTTTTATGTCCCTGTGTGGAGGATCCACTATGTAAGGCATTGTGTCCATCGCGACCGCCACAAACCCTCAATTTACGACAACCCAGTCAACACCAGACAGTAGACGGTCGTTTTGGATCACTATTTAGTGCACACAGTAGTCGAGGCATAAAATTTACCGTCCCCAATATTCGTCTTCTAATAAGTAATTGTCCACTAAAAAGCAGAAGATAAATTCCCCATGAATATCACATGAGTAGTGTACAAATTTAACTTTATCAAATTTTTTTAGTTAATTTTCTGTTAATTTTCAGAGATATGAAAAAGAATGATGCATATACTTATACATCATAAAAAATTGTATCTATAGAATCTTGGAGAAATTTAAAGTTAATTTTTTTTCAATAAAAGGTTGATTGAGTGGCATTTGTTTTTATATTATTTTATAATTTTTAACATTGGCTAAATGATAAAGAGTCTCGAAAAGTTGAATAAATTTTAAAAATTAAATGAAAAATAAGATTTTTTTTATTTATCTGCCCAATCCTTGGAATTTACTTGTATAAACAGCATAAAAATAATTGCTTTTTATAATCTTTATAAGCTTTTGTAATTTTATTTTTGTATTTTCCATATTTTTGCACCCTAGTTAAAAAAGATTGATTGTAAATTGCACAAAGAGTTTAAAAGTAAGTTGAAAATTTGTTGAAAATATTATCAAATAACGACAATATATTTCGTGTATTATTAATCGTTTATTTCCTCTTATTTAAGTATTGCAAAGTTCTCTCTGCAATCCAAAATTATTCCTACAGATGAGAATATAATCCATGGGCCGAAAAAATATGCAAAAAATGTATGCAAAAAATAAACAAAAAATTTTAAATAGCAAAGCATAGAGAGATAAAATTTATTTATTATATCAAAAAAGTTCCTCATCAAAGATGATTAATTTTCACACACAATGTAAACATAAATCAGTTATCTAAATCTATCTGTTGAAAATAATTTTTATTTCAAGATTTAAAGGAAAATGCATGTATATTTAGAATAAAATTTTATCGTACGAAATTAAATCCGCACTGAAAGGTTTATTTATGTTGGTAACCGCAGCATCGAGAGAGGATTTAGGTAAAATATGACGTAGTTAATAACATCGCTCGATTTCTAGAAATTTGCCCGGAAGTATATTTTATGATAATTAGCAATTTCTTTAGCATTTGAAAGAAAGAACTTTTTTATATAATGTACTAGCGCTTGTGATTTGTCGTATCATGCCATAGGATTTAATTGAAGTCAATTATAATTTATAATAAATAATTAGGTTTAGACGCGAATGAGACATAATATTATTCAGAACGCGACTATTTTTTTACTAAAAATATTTATAAATAGATACTGTATTGAAAAACTTTACTTATTTTCATTTTTATTTTGTGATAATAGGCTCAACGCAATTTTTTTGCTCTTAGATAAAGTGATGAAATTAAAGCTCTATTTAGATTTGCATGTTCATTTATACGTAAATTAGCTTAGCCAGTGTAGAAAACTTAGAGATTCTCGTAGTTGAATCAAGTAGAAATTTTCGATGTCACAGTTTTGTCAATCGACAAAATAATAAATTAAATTTCCGCCAATGGATATTCTTGGAATTTCGATAATTGCGAACACACACAGAGCAAACGAAGCGAATGAAAAGAAAAATATTTTAATTTGCGTCGTATCAAACACATTTGCATATCGTCTTTAATCGTCATAAATAGTTAATGCTGAAGTCATGTTAAAACTTGCAAGCGATAGCACGAATGTGTTCAAACGAAAATTAATATGATTTTTTTAATAATGTAACTTACATGTCGTCGACATTTCTGCAGCTGGCGTCGATCGACCGGCACGTACGGTGTCCTTAAGAGGTGATCGAGGATCTCGAGCCTTCTCATCCCTGGAGTTGGACACCGTCGTCGAAGAACGTTCAGATCCCGAGCAGAGCACGGCCCTCGAATTAAGTAGTCCTGACTAGCATCCGGATTTGGCACCGTCAAGGTAATAATAATGATACGTTAAAATTACTCCAAATTGCTCCGAATTCTTTTAAGGATAAAGGAAAGAGAGGGTATCGAGGTATATTATCGCCGATTACACAACAAGAATCTCTTTAACTTCAAATCGATATTTTTTTTACAAGAATACAGTTTTCAAATTAATGAAAAAGAAATTTTTCAAATAAAAGACTCGAACGATGCATTATTAACTGTAAACGAACTTCTTTCAATTTACGGATTAAACGACTAATACGTTAAATCGGATTGTCCGTTAATTAGCGGTAACCACGACGAGAATCCGATATTTTCTACAAAGAATGCATACAATTGGATAAAAGACTGCCAAAACATACGAAATAACTCCTTATTTTCCATCTAAAGTCTACATAATAAGAGTCTTTAATTAATTTTAAATCATTTGAAATGTTTTTCTCATAATACAGTTTACTTTAAATTAATTTAAAAAATAAATAAAAAATTATGTCAAACATGTATTAAAATACATGTATTAAATGTATGTTTGAGAGGTGATACGAACAAAACCATTATAAACAGCTGTATACTAATTCCATCCGCGGCGAAATATTAAATGACTTCATTAAAACGACAAACTCAGACGGTTCGTTAATTACCAATAATAAAAATTTAATTGAATTCGATATTTTCCGCGCATGATTAATTAAAAAACGTTAACTGCGAAAACGTATGAAGTGTGTACTTATTTCTGATAAGCCTCAAACAATAAAATTTTTTAATTAACTTCAAGTTAATATCTCTTTCGCAGAAAAGAGAAAAAAGGGAAAAGGAGATAAAAAGGAATAAAATAACTAATTGTGTAAATCTTTATACAAAATCAGGAAATGTCAAACAAGAAATAATTTCAACGGAGGAGCTATGTCCAATAAATGTATACAAACTCCATCCGGTTCGTAAATTAAATGACTAATATTATGCTAAAGCAACAGAAAAGCAATTTACTATATAATTGTATTGAAATTAATCGTATTAATCGAGAAATAATTCGAACGGTAGAACTATGTACGTAATAACAGTATATAAGCTCCATCCGTTACAAATTAAATGATTGATATTACGATAAAGTAGCTGAAAAATAGCTAACTGAGTACATAAGTACTTGTATTAAAATTAATTAATCGCGTCAATCAAAAAATAATTCAAAGCAATGTGCATGTTAATAGTATACGTACTTTATCCGATTTTCAGAATAAATAATTATTATAATTAATATTACATTAAAACAATGAAAAAAAGCAGCTAATTTCTTTCGCATAAGAGAGAAAAGAAGACACAAAAAAACCTATAATTTGAATAAAGAAGAAAAATAACTCCATAAATTTTAATGTAAATTTTAAAAGCACTTATACCAAACGATACCAAGAAATGATTTGAAAGGAGCTATATGATTTGAATGGTGCATTAACATATTTATACAAGCTCCATTTGATTCGCAAATTAAATCAATAATATTATGATAAAACAGAACTAGCTAATTGAATAAAATAAACGAAATAAAAAATAGCATGTTACGTAAACAGTTATAAAATTATGTTAATAAAAAAATAATTCAAACGGTAGAGTAGTGTGCATAAATAACAGTATACAAACTCTATCCGATTTATAGATTAACCAATTAAAACAATGAATAAAAGATAGCTAACTAAATCTTTGTTTTAAAAGTAGACATGCCAAAGAGATGAGTTGAGTGTTGAAACTATGTGCGATAACAAATGTGTGCAAACTCCATTCGTTTTGCAAATCAAATAACTAATACTAATATTAAATCGATAAGAAACGACTTGCCTAATTAACGGTAATACAACACAAGTACCCTTGACATTTTCCGTAAAAGAACGCGCACGATTGGATGAAAAAACTGCGAGAAAAAACGGATTTCTGTTTATTTTATATTTTATGTAATAAAAATTCCTATTAAACTTTAAATCGCTATTTATTTCATAAGAGTAAACAGTTTTAAAATTAATAAAGACGTAATTATAAAGTAATTGTAAATCTCACAAAAAGTACTAAAATTTCAAAATCAAGAGAAAATTCGAAATGTGAAGCTCTGTACATTAATAATTATATACGAGCTTCAGCCGATGCATGAATTAAATGACACTTCGTTAGACATATGACAAAAACGATACTGCCCGCCAATTAACGGAGACGCGATGTAACCGGAATTGAATGCGAATAGATAAAAGAATATAAAAAAACTATAAACTTTTCACAAAGCTATGTTTCTCTCTATCGATCAATTTTTCAGTAAATCTCTTTTCCTTTCGTTTTTTAAAAACTGAGTTTTTTCAAATTATACGAGTCACACATGCGAAAGGCGATGCTAGTCAGTCCGTACACCTAAAACACAATTAAAACATTCATAATTAAAATCCATTCATAAATAAAAATTAAGTTATAATTAAAAAAATATCATTGATAGATGGCCAGATTAGAATTTTTTTCCCCTTTATTGACGCCAAGAATTTGTCGTAAAGACGATTTCTCATCTCGCATCTCTCATATTAACACAATGAAAATTTCAAATCAATCTCTTTTGCAAATGCAATTTTAAAATTTATAAAAAGAATATCTCACGTATATGCATTTGTGCTGAAAATAATCTCGTCAATCAAAAAGCGTTTTGAACAATGACGCCTGTGTTCATTAATAACTGCATATACATTCCAAACACAACTCGCAGATAATTCGTTGATCGAGGGAAATGGAATTGCCCGTTAATTAGCAATCCCTGCGACGCGATTTAACTCGACATTTCTGGAAAAAAGTAAAAACCTATGAAAACTCGCAAGCGTCACGCGAAACTACATTCCTCTTTCTCTTTCCTTGTTTCCATCAGCAGTTTCAATTTATCCGAATTACGCAAATTGTATGATATGCAAGGAGCGCGTTCTGATCGATCGACAATTGTACGTAGAACGCTATAATGGCGTTAGAACACTTTACTTCTCTCCCCTTTCCGTGCCGTGAATTTTCTTAAAGACGTACAAAAGACTTTTTATTTCTCAGCTCAAGTAGAACAGAAAATCACGATAATGTCAAAGCCATTGATGTCAAAATGACAAGAAAACGATCAAATTATGATCGAAATTTAAGATAAATTCTTGCGATCATATTCTGACGTCACTTTGACATTATCGTGACTTTCCGTTCTCGCAAGATCAGAATAATGCAATTCGCGTCGATATTTCTTGTGGGAGTGCAACTCTCCAAAACTAATTAAAGAATATCCTTACCCGTGAAATGCCGAAACGAAAAGTCGACGCGCAAGTCGACGCGGCACTACGAATCATGACGGCAATGTTGTCTAACAACAACTACGTAACTGCGTACGAGCCACGAATACGCTGAAACACGGGGATTATTCGTCGGAGATACCGAGGAAAATCAAACTGTCCGCTAATTAACGGCGCCCGCGACGCGATTCGACTCGTGACTTCGCGAAGAGAACGTGCGCGATCGGCCAAAGAACACGCAGAAAATTCGCGAGCCTCGCGAAACCGCACGTTTCTCGTTCTCGTTTCCGCAACAACAATCTGAATTTATCCGAATTACGCGACGCGTGCGACGACGCAAGGGAAAGCGCTGATTGGACGCGACGCTTGTACTACCTAAGATAATTACGGCAATGAGACGACGCCGGAATACTTCAAGAGTTTTCCTCTCAACTTTCTTTCCTGGCATCACAAATATTCTCCAAGACAGGGATATTCTTTATTTTTTTATTTCTTCATCTATACTTATTCAATAAGAGCAATAAGGTTCGATGTTTTTTTATTTGACAGGAATACGGCTCTAAAATTAATAGAAAGTTTCCCTGGGAAGTTTTCTTCCCTCCTTTTCTTTCCAGCGACACAAATATTCTCCAAGACTGGGGGGATGATACTTTTTATTTCTTATCCATACTTATCCAATAAAAACAATAAGATTCTAGTCGATGTTTTTTTTTATTTGACAGGAATACAGTTCTAAAATTAATAGAAAGTTTTCCTAGCGTTTTCCTCCTCTTTTCTTTTCCGACGTCAAATATTTTTCGAAGATAGAGATGACTTTCTTATTCTTTTATCCATACTTATTCGATAAAAGCGATAAGATGTTAGTCGGCGTTTTTTTTTCTTGACAAAAATACAAAGTTCTAAAATTAATGGAAAGAGATATCTCACCCGTGAGAGCTGAGCCGCGTGTGCTGAAAAGAATCGCGTTAATCGCCGTCAATTCGAACGACCGAACTACGTGCATTGGCAATTGCGAGCTTTAACGATTCACGAAAACGCGACGCGATCAGCCACACGACCTCGCGAAAAAAACGTACACGATCGAGTAATGCCGGCGAAAATTCGCTACTGTACTACGTCGTTCCTTCTTCCGCTAGCAATCTGAAGTTATCTGAATTACGCGAAATGTGTACAAGAGATGCGCTGATTGGTTGACGCTTGCATCTAAAATAATTACGATAAAATGGCGAAATATTTCAGGAGTTTTTTCTCTTTCCTTTCTAGCATTGCAAATATGCTGAAAAAGACCGGGATGATTTTTTTTTTATTTATTATTTTCCATATTTATTCAATGAGAGCAACGAGATTCCAATCGATAACCGGGATGATTTTTACTTCTTATTTCCAATATTTATTCAACGAGAGCAATGAGGTTTCAATCAATGTTTTTTCTTGACGGAAATACAATTCTAAAATTAATAGAAAAAGATTGTATATCAAGATTATCTGTGAGCCTCATGCCAAAAGCATTCGTGTTAATCATCGGCATAGCGTCAAACGGCCGAGCTGCATATACCAGCGATTACATGAGCTTAACCGTGTTATGAAAACGACAATCGGGACGAAAATCGAGCTTAGCCACTATTCAGTGGCAACCGCGACGCGATCGGAGTCGATACTTGGTGAAAGAAACACGGGCGATCGGGTAAAAACTCGCGGAAAAACGCGAGTGTCGTGCGAGAGCATCCCTCCTACCGCTTCTTCTTCCTTCACTACCGAACTGCGAACTTTTTTGCCAAGCATGTAACGTACGGGATGCTGATTGGTCGGCGCGCGTGCGATTGAAATATGGAAAGGGCGCAATTTTCATTTCAAATCAAACTTATGTGTACTAAAAATAAAACGGAAATTCTTCAGTGTTGAATTCCTTTATGAAGTAAAAAATATCGATACATGCTAATTTCTACCGCTCACTTGACGAATATTCATCGGATCCGTCAAATTCCACAATCGGCAGGTATTGATGATATTTCCAATGCATCTTGTTAGCGAAATATTTTTGCCGATTGCATGTAAAAGAAAGCGGATAAAATAGAATATAAAATAGAATGAGAAATTAAAACGTATGTAAAATAAAAAATAGACTCTTAAAATTTAAATATAAAGTAGACTAACCGAGATGTACGTACAATCAATTATTTGTAGTATTTGTTTTATGTAGTACATATTTGTAAAATTTTTAAGTAGTATCTGATCATTCGAGATGACGACTCATTAAATATCAAAGCTAATCTAATGCGTCCACGATATGTTAATGTGTCTTGTAAATATAATTGTATTATTCTGGTTTTGCAGATCCGCACGTAATGCAAAATCCTTGGCGGTGCCATTGCCAGTGGATCATAGTCCATTATGGACGGCTTTGACACACGCTAATGCGGTCTCCGCGGCGTTAGGAGATACCTAGCAGGAGGTGGAAGACGGCGGTTTAATCGAAGCTCTCGTCCTGGATCTGCCAATCATTTACTGACCGATTTCTCTGCAAATAGATGTCTTAGTAGAAGGAAGCTGGACATTCTTACTCATGCACCATATCGCGATAACGATTGCGCGAAATATCAGAAAAATAATGCTTCTGTGTCGAGAGAAGTAAATAAAATAAAATTTACAACAAATGTTCGATGTTCGAAGAGAGTAGAACATCGTTCTGGTCCTTTTGTGCGAATGTATGTGTGTCTGGCAAACATTTGCAACCGACGTGAAATTTTGTATTTGCTCGCGACATTAGCGAACAGAACTTTTTACACAATAGTTACAATCCAATACGTATCCGGTCACAGTAGGAAGTAGTTCTCCTACAAGACTAACGTATCGATGTAAATATATATTTTTAATTATTAATGTACAAACGAATTACATGAATAAAGTTATTATTCGTGGCTGTATTATACATAGATTGATATTGTACAAAAGTACATAGTTCAATGTACATTTTTATAAACATTCAATCATTCTAGCTAACAAATGTAACATAAAATAGAACATCCTGTATGTCCACATTATATTGGTGAATGGTTTCCGATAGTCAAGTATACAGTAAGTTAAACAAAATCAAAAATCTATCTTTAAAAATATAAATTTTACAATGTAAATTTAATGCAAATTATAGCTCTGTAAAAAATCTACAGTTAAAATCCAGATATTATGCGTCCTTTTTTTGCTGCCTTTTTCAATTTATTCTGTTTGTTCTCCTTCTTTTTTTTCGTAATATTTTCTCGTCGTTTCTCTTGCCTGTCCTGCATAGATTTCTGTACGTTTTCTATCCTGGAATTCCATTTTTTTGCACTGTGTTTCTTTTTTTGTTCAGTTCGTTTTATAGTACGTTTCAGCAACTCGGGATCATCTTTAATCTGTCAAGTATAATATCAAGTATAATATAGATAGACATGCATTAAAGACATGGAATAAATTTATAACTGAAGTATAAATAATAATGACAAATTTATAATATATAATTTAAAAAGAATTAGCCAATATAAAATGTAATTTAAATTTATAACAAAAATGATAAAATTATTAAATAATTTTACATTTTGTTAGACATTAAGATATTAAAAAAGCAAAGTTTTTTTATATAAATAAGTACGTTACGGTAAGTACATACTTTTTCACCAGATGCTTTTGCCAATGCAGACTTCCATGCATCTTTTTCTCTAATGTCTTCAGCTTTTTCCTTGTCACCCAAGTCTTCTAATTGCTTCAATTTTTCCTTTTTCTGTTGCAATTGTTGTAACATCTTTTTAGGATCATTCTGGCTCTTAGGTAATTTTTTCTTAACGCCGATTTCAGAGAAATCAAACTTACTAAACACCATTTTACCCTCCGAATTGAAAACTGGTTTTGGTTTTGGTACTTTTGGCACCTCCTCATCTTCAGTCTTTATTTTACTACCGCCAGCTGTATTTTGCTCTATCCTAGCGAGCTTCTTCTGTAGCAAACGTTCTTCTCTTTTCGTTTTCTTCTTAATCCTATTTTTCAAAGTTTTCTTAAGAAGTTTCTGTTTATAATCCAATTTTTTTACATCCCTTAATTCCTCCAATTTTTCGTGTAACTCTTTAAAGGTATGTGCCCTTTTAGTTTTCTTGCCTGGTATAGTAAAAGTCTTTGCTGCAATAGTAAATACAGTAAAAAAGAAAATCAGCAATAAAGGTCGTAAAAAGGAAAAGTTCTTTCAATAAACATGCAGAATGCAGACTTCCTGAAATAAAAATTATTATTATCTCTGTGACAATTTTAATTGCAATCTTCTTGTTTTACACTAAAATACAAGTGTAAATAGAATTTTATTGGATAGTATACTGAATTCCGCACAATTATTTTGCATATTCAAATAATAAGTAAAACAGTAGCAACCTTTTTTTGGCTCTTTAGGCTCTTTCTCCTCCGTCGCTGGATAATTTTTTTCAGCTAAATAAAAATATAAAATATCCGTTTAATCATGAAAAAATATAATCCTTTAAATTTTGGAAATTATATAATTTGATTAAAGTATAATTACCCAACTCGCGTGCCGACAGAGGCATTATAGATAATACGCGCGAAATAAATTGTTCTTCTTTCTGAAGCATTTTGCGCGCTTCCTCTTTATTAAAACCCTTCGACATTGTTAACTGCATCTTCCTCCTAGTTCACGTGTTCTTCGAAGAAAATTTAAATAATTCTACCAGAGTTATAGGTTATGTTGCCCCATGTTGCTCAAGCTCTACTGAGCTCCACAAACCTTAAGTAAGAAGATAATAGAGAGAAGCCTGAGGCTGCGGTCACATGGTGCGTGATGCGTGATGCGGGATAGAGCGTCCGTCATAGCTCAACCAATCAGAGCACTAAACTCGTGCGGGATGCGTTATGCGGGATAGTTCCTGTCGAACACCGTGATACGGCGTTGTGATTCGTCAATTATGTCATTTGCCACTGGCGACGAAGCCTTCGCAACTTATTGTAGAACGCCCCTTACTTTTAGAACCAACTAATCAACGTAGAGTGTTGATAAGACGAACTCAACATGTTGTGTCTGCTGAACGCGGCCAATATAGGAGTATTAAGCTATATCCACACAAACTTGCATAAGTGCATAAGCATATGCATAAGAGAATGGATTGGTCTATTTTCCTTATGCACAAGTTTATGAACCAATCAGTTTTCTTATGCATATGTTTATGCGTTATGCAAGTTTGTCTGGATTGACCCTAAAGCGGGGAGCACACACTTC
>VBVR01002448.1:0-22509 GCA_011638315.1 Tetramorium parvispinum
ACCTCTATCCCCACTACTTAAATAAAGGCAAACGTTCAGTCTAGACATATCTCTGTGATCCGACCAAACGGATGTAACGATTTCGCAAATAACTCATCAAAGTCCTTTTATTTTTACTCATATTAGACTAATATACTTGGCATTCAATTTACCAAGACACGTGTTAGAGCTTAACGTGTGTTTTAGCAATCTATTTCAAAAAGAATGATAATAATTTTTATAAAACTACTTCAACTAAAACTTGTATATTCCTTTTAATTATTTTCCAGAGAGAGAGAGAGAGAGAGAGAGAGAGAGAGAGAGATCCATTTTGGTGACCTTGAGTAACTTTAAGTGTTTTTGTGAGCTTAGTAATAATTTTGTATTAGAGTATCTCGTTGAAAAATCAATTGTTATCGAAATATCAGTCAAACTAGAAATCAGAATAAATTTATTTGAAACAGATTTGCACTTTTCATTGTATATCATTACTTTATATAAACAAAATTTTCTTTCTATTTTACTCTATAAATATTTTATTCTATTGTGTTGTTTTATATAGAAACCATATTTTCAGTATACTATTTTTTAAATACTTCAATATTCATAATTGTAATTAATTAATAAATAAAATATCATAAAATGTTAAATTAATATAATGTAAATTTTAAATATAAATTCAAAAAGTATGTGCGGGCGTGCGTAATTAACGTATATTAACTCCATTGGATTGTTCTCCATGAAAGAGTTTATCGAGACCCTCACAAACTTCCGTATATATGAATATGACATTTATTAAAAAAGAGAAATTTGATATGATAGTTATAAAGCACGATGTATGTGTAATAATCCTTATCTTTTTGTTATTTAGATCAAAGGGAAAGATGCATCAATGCCAGGTGATGTACCAGGTATGGGAGGCGCAAGTACACCAGCCGATCCAGATTATGGGGACAGTGTGTGTGTAGCCGGTACGCTTGGGAGTAAAAGTGATTTTGATCGCAGGAAAAAGAAGAGGTATTTATATTAAAATTATAATATATTGTTAGTTTAACAGTATTTTTGTTATGCATTTCATTAAATGGATATCATGGAATCTATGCCATAAAAAATGAAAATTATATAATTATTATCATATATAATCATAATGTAACGCATGTATGTGCGTTCTTCTCTTACATACTTATATACTTATATAAAAATATATATGTATATAGGTATGTTTATACAGGGTGTCCCACTGAAAGTGGCCACCCCCTTTTATCTTTTAAAGATGGATCATAACAAACATATATCAAATTAAATAGCTCAAATTGAACTTTATTGTGAGATTAGTTACTCACAAAAGCTATCTAACGAACGGAAAGGTATGCGTAATTTTTTATAATAATGTATATTTTGATAAAAGTTATGGCTCCGTTTGAAATGAATACAACGATGTTTGATTTAATGTAAATATTTTACATATTGTACGATCTATCTCTTTTAGTTTAAAAGATAAAAGGGGGTGGCCACTTTCAGTGGGACACTCTGTATAACTTTATTTTTTATCTTTACCTTTAATTATACACACAAAATGCAGCAACAATTTTTATGATATTTTTATACATAGTGATACTTTGCGCTCGAGTTATATCAAATAATATAATATAATCTCACTAATCCGTCATTGTCACTTTTTTGGTTGAAAAGGTCACATATATTGTTTATTGACATTAATGACCATCGAAGCAGTATTGTTAATGTTTCCGTGAAAATACATGCTGCTTTTTTAGATTTATTTTTATTTATGTTATAAATTCAGAAATTTTTAAATATCCAATAGAGGAAAACATAAAACTTTAATATTAAAAAAGAAAATGGAGATTTTAAGGAAATTAAATAGTGATGAAAATGTAAATGTAAGATTGCAGTATTCTGTAATTTTATGTTTTCATATAATGCTCTATAATATATGACATTAAGACGAAGAGATCGAAGATTATTGAACATGTGAAATTGATAGAATCTGGATCTGGAAAATAAAAAATATTAACAATTGTTAAATATCCAAAAATAAAAATTGCCCTGTATATCTAGTTTTTACAAGAGTGCACACTAAGCACACTCATACTTCTGATATTTAGCAGGGAAAAGTTTTATAAAGAAATCATAGGCAAAGAGAGATAATTTCAGAGTAAGTGTAAGATGGTTCAATAAATTTAAGAGATTTGGCATTTGTCTTCTTACCATATCTGGAAAAAATTTTCAAGCGAGGAATTTGCTATTAGAACATTTGTATAAAAGTTCTATAATAAAATAAAAGAATTAGATCTTTTTTTGGACCAACTATACAACGCAGATGAAAATAAGTAGCTATTTTAGAGATTGTCAAACAAATTTTTTGTTGCTTCGCAAGAGAAAAGTACCTCAGGTCGAAAAGTAAGGATAGAATTACATTCATGTCATGTGTAAATGAAACGAACCAATTTGATATGCTGGTTATTGGCAAAGCTAAAAATCCCATTACTTTAAAAATATAACTCACTTGTATACAACGAAAATGAATCAAGAGTTTAGATTATCAAGGAAGAGTTTAATGAATATAGTTTCATGCCAAGCATGAAAAAGTTTATGAAAAAAAATTGAAAAAGTTTTATTAATATTGGATAATAGCCCAAGTAATCCAAATGAAGAAGATTGCAAGTCTAATGATAATTTGATGTAAGCAATGTTTTTATCACCCAATTGTACGGCATTATTATAACTAATGGATCAAAATGTAATACAGATGGTTAAAAGTGATATTATAAAATGAAGCTTCCATTTGATTGTTATTATTACTGTTAAAGATGAAGACATTGCGTCTTAAAGAATTAAACTTGAAAAATGTGATTTTCTCTTTTGCAAATTTTTTAACTCTATTTTGCTTAATATGATCAGGCATTCATACGGAAGAAAATATAATTAAGCATGGATGTATTAACAGAATGTGTTAATGATCTTTCTATTATTGATCTGTTAAAAGCTATACGAGATAAAGATTTCGAAATAAGCAAACAAGAAGTAAATGTTTGACTGACAGACACACTGAGGGGAATAACCAGATCATGACCGTTGAAGAAATATGTAAAGAAGATTTAGGCGAAAATATAATTAACACGTCAAGGTCCATTATTATTAAATAGAATGTTGCTTTAAAAAGTTTTAATATTTGTATCATTTAAGTAAAAAAAAATAGGACATCTACGGAAACAGAAAATAGAGAGCAAAAATTGAGAAAGACAAACATTTATTAAAAACCATTTTTTTAAATAATAAACTTTTGTATCAAACACTAAATAAGAGAGTGCAATATATAATTATAAGACATTTTTTATTTAATATAGTAAGTTTAATTAATAATAATTATATATCACTCATTTACTGCAATAACTCAAAAAGCAAAATTTTCCAGAAAATGAATTTGAATACACTGAATCATTAAAATTTTGTAATATCGTTTTTAAATGCAACATTAGTATTAATTGATTGTAGAAGAATAAGAATAAAAACGTAATATATTAACTCTTTATTCAATGTATTATATTATTACCATTTTTTTGCAACTTACGAATTACGATTTTTTGCAGCAAATGAACGATATACATTTAATGATCTCTTATATTATTATATTTACCTTCTATATTCCATACATTTCAGTAATCTAACAAATCCATCACAATCTGATTTTTAATAGCGCTCGATTAGCGAGAATGTTCTGCACTTCTTTATATTAATTTCTTTTTGAATTTGCGTTATATAGAATATCTCAAAATAAAAAAAAACGTGAGCTTGGGATTCGATAGAAAGTGTGATTCTGAGTAAAAATGTTCTAGTAAACGTACGAGTTCCTATAAACAATTGTCATTCTTTGAATATTGATTAGTGAAACTTCTTTAATAAAAAATTTAATCACAATATGTTTAACTGAAAGTCAAAAAATTTTGTTTAATTAAAAAAATTTTTTTTGTTTAAATATAAATACTACCAAACAGACACATATTAATGTCTATACTTTCATTTTTTAAAAGGATTTTCAAATCTATGAAAGTAATACGAAGATATCCTTTTACAAAAATTCAGTTCCGCGGACGGCTACAGGATCCCCTTAAGGAACTTTAACAGACAATTATCAGAGAAATTTTGAGTTATATTTTAATACATTTTAATATTTATGTCGCATTATATTGAGATTGCGAAAATAAGTAATTTATAATTACCGCGATCTTCTATATATATTTAATATTTTAGTCCAAGCATGTTTGATAGTATGTTGGACTCCTCGAGGCACGAGCTTTTAGCGGAAGCGATGAAAGCCGGGACGCCCTTCGCTTTATGGAACGGACCAACGGTAGTCGCCTGGTTGGAACTCTGGGTAGGCATGCCGACATGGTACGTCGCTGCTTGTCGAGCCAACGTTAAAAGCGGTGCTATCATGAGTGCTCTTAGCGATACCGAGATTCAACGAGAGATTGGCATAAGGTATGTTATAAAACTGCTGTAAAAATTATGTAAAAAAAAACCATCGAGATAAAAATTATGTTATATCTGTGATGATATAATATTATAACACATTTTAATATTACAATTCAGTCTACAATTATTTTATTTTTGTGACAGCAATCCTTTGCACCGATTAAAACTGAGACTAGCCATTCAGGAAATGGTATCGCTTACGAGCCCGTCAGCGCCGAAAACTTCTCGCACAACATTAGCATTTGGTGATATGAATCACGAGTGGATAGGTAATGTCTGGCTACTGAGTCTCGGGCTGTCTCAATACCGATCCACTTTTATGGAGTGCCTTGTTGATGCTAGAATGCTCGATCATCTTACGAAGAAGGATCTTCGTGGTCAGCTGAGAATGGTTGACAGCTTCCACAGGTAGGAAAAAGACAATGTTAAACACAATTGTTGAGGTACTCGAGTTATCTTTTTCTCTAAGACTTTAGTTTATCTCATTAATATTAATATTAATGTTAAAAAAATACATAATGTACAGAGAAAAGAAATGTAGAGAGAAAAAATACATAACGCACATAAAACCGACAAAGTATAATTTTACAGTATACTTTAAATTTTTAAATTATTCGCGAACCAATGCAAAAGAACATGTGCGAATATACTTCTATACAATATAAAAATGCATTGTTTAATTGAATACGACATGAATCATACGCAGACACGCAAACTGTGTCCCTGTTTTAAAACTGTATTATAATTATAACAATATTATCAAAATAAAAGGTTTCCGAATGAATGCCACGATCAGCATTGCGCCGAGCTAGGAGCTTCGATACTGAGCTTTCTAGAATAAAGATCGTCCTAATATTTATACCTATCAGAGATAGGAAAGGTACTAGAGAGCTCAGTAGCTCCTAGCCCTGATGATGCAAACTGCAATACTGTTTGCGAAACATCGGCACAGTACGCAGCATCCATCCAGAAGCCTCAAAATTAGTATATTATATTAGTATATTATATATATATGATATTATCAAAATATTATTAATATATTGTCGCAGAACAAGTTTGCAGTATGGTATTTCCTGCTTAAAGCGACTGAATTATGATAGACAGCAATTAGAAGAGAGAAGACGACTGGCAGAAGGTGCCAACATAGATGTACTCGTGTGGAGTAATGATCGTGTCATAAGATGGGTACAGTCGATTGGTTTGAAGGTAGATAAATGTTATTCAATGTTCTACTACGATCGGTTACTTGCGAAAGAAATTAACATTCAATGGTCGTAGGAATATGGGAATAATCTCGCAGAATCGGGGGTACACGGTGCACTCATAGCTCTAGACGAAAGTTTTGATGCAAACAACTTTGCATTAGCTTTACAAATTCCCACGCAAAATACACAGGTAAATGCTTGCACAATTTACATTGCAGTAAGAACCTGCAGAAACATGAATATAAATGAATGAATGTATTACGTATTGTTTGCACAGGCAAGACAATTGCTAGAAATGGAATTTTCCAATCTGTTGTCGATGGCAACAGAAAGGCGTCTGGACGAGAATAGCATGAAATCCTGATCCATCTCATCAAGTCGGCTGCCTCATATTCAACCGCATCATGTCTAGTCCAAAACCCCAGCTATTGCTACTATCTATGCGCAAGTGTGTTGTAAAAGAGCTTTAAGTATCACGCTAGGAGTATCTCTTCATATTGTTATGACAAATGTGACATTTGGTAATACCGAGGTGTGTTTTGACATAAACTGTTAAGATAAACTTATACGATACATTCGATACTTAAGGATCGATTTTTATGTCGCACACGCATAAATCGATGCGCCATATATATATATATATATATATATATAGTATAAATATACTGCATTATATACCTTTTGATGAAAAGGAGAAAAGCTAGTTATTTTGAACGGTTTTTCATATAGATATCGAAATGTAGCAGGCAGTCGTTGGATTATATCGCTAGAACAACACAGCAATGTATAATAGCACTCTCCTTAAAAGCACGAGATATCAATTGCAGACGATTACGACAATAATTCTCTCTGAGTTAGTTTCATTTGTTTATAAAGTCGATAAATCTCAGTATTATGATGTCGTGTAGTAGAGTGTATTTGTTGTACGATTTGGTACGACAACGTGTACTTATAAAGTTCAATAAATATTTAAGGCAGGGTAAGTTAATACTTTGTACCGCACAAAGAAGTGGAAAAAAACAAGAGTCTATGATGTCGTTGCTTTTGAGGAAATTGTTCATATATGAGGTGTCCTGTAACTGATAATACGACGAGAAAAGTGAGCCTATACGAAAGAATTAGTTGAATGTTAAGTATGTTCTTTCGTACGAAATTTTTTCATTGTTAAACTTGGATAGATGTGAATGACTGAATAAATTTTGCTATCGAATTCACGTTAACGTCTATCCAAATACAAATTATATAAAATTTTATTTTTAAAGTTAAAGTTGATTAACATTCTGTACATATAACTTCCAATAATTTAAATTGTTTTCAATAATGCACAGGGTATTCTCGTAATTTAAATATATTTTTTTTATTTTATGATAGAAAGATGTTTGAAGAAAAAAAAGAGATATTTATTTCATTGAGATATTCTATATATTCTAATGGACAAGAAAAAAAAGATATTTATTTCATAGAGATAATCTATATATTCTAATGGACAAGAGCTTTTTTTAGAAGGTCACAATTCTTGAGATTTCACGATCATTGATATTTTCTTAAATAAAACCAAATACAGGATTTATTTTATATAAATCGATTTCCTAAAAATAAATATGTTTATAAAAGTATTAAAATATCTCCGATCACATCCCAAATAGTCTGAGATGCACTTTATCGTCGTACTTTATTCTAATATATTCCGACAAGTTATCATGTAAAATATTTACTCCTCGATTATTTTGTCTTAATACTTTTATATACGAAATAAAGAAAAATATATAATAAATAATGTACATTTATATACAAATACAAATATATAAATCGATTGTAAACAAATTGACGTAAAAAAAGATACAATTACATTTTAAAAATTGCAATTATACGTTACAATTGCTGTAACTGTGCAAAAGTAGAATTGTTAATCGATTCTACTCGCCACTGTGTATACAAAAACATTCAATTATTCTAAATCAAAATATTACAAAAATACATAATGAATATTTTTTATTTATACTTTTATGTACAATTTTTATTTTATTCTTACATTTAAGTCACCTTCTCGCTTGTATTATAGGACACCCTGTATATATTGTATACAGAAGTCACTATGTTTCTATATCTATAGCATCAGATAGTATAGACTATAGAGGTAAAAAACTGCGCATAGAAATTACCGATCATTTCTTTTCGCAGACAGAGCTCCAAAGTATTTGATTTTTTGTTACTTTAATGAATTATGAATATTTCTAGCGCTGTGATATACTGTATATCACTATGTATATCAGCGCGTATAATATATTATTACGTAATTATATGCGAATGAAGAGATGAAGCAATTGATGCTCGCTTTTTGTTTACTAAGAGGATTCCGAACATTTTATACTACATGATATTTGCAAATATGGTTACATGGACGTGTGTTGGTAAATGTGTTGTAAGATTAGATGACTTCGATTATATTTTTTAAATGAAGCTACTGACCAATTTCCTGCGTATCGTTCGTAATAATTGAATCTAATATTTCGTGGACAATGACGAATATCCATTAGCGTGGATATTATTGTACTGCTATTTTACGTTGCATATATAATATATAGTTAATAAGCATATGTGTGGTCGGTAGCGGAACAATACGACGCATACGGTAATCACAATTCGATAGAACTGTATGATCGTGCGGAGAAGGAGTTAACTATAGCGACGATTAAGACTATATAGAAACAATGTTGCTGAAGACAATGATCGCGCGATGGTAATTATTATTGCCAATTATACAGACATCAAGTGAAACTGAAGGTATGGCGAAAGACTGAGGCATTGGTGGTGATTGTAATAACGAATTGATCGAGATAAAAGAAAAAAAAATTAAGGACGATCACAATAATGATGATAAGTTATAAAGACGTATAAGTACAGATGTTGTTAATGTTGTTGATACTTGAGCAATCATTGTTGTTGATGTTTGTTTCTCATAAACTGTAATTCTTCTCGCAAGCTGGTTATTCATTGTAGATTTCATGGTTCTGTACGATCTTCCGAACGGGCGTAAATGTACCAAATAGTTTCTACCAAAGACTTTATATTGAATATATATATATGTATATATACATATATACATACATACATACTTTGATTCATCGATTAGACATACGCAAGAAAGATAGACAACGTTGGCATTTCTGATGCAATGTAATATTCCAAATAGTCAAATTTGTTAAAAACAGATTTTCCAGACAGTGTTTATTATAGACTTTATTGACAAAATGTGCCAGCAGAGATATAACAGAATCTGCTAATAAAATATGATGGCATATTAACTGTAGAAAATCTACGGTATCGTAACTATTCAACTGAAGTATTCTATTTAATTATTTATGAAATGACAAATTCTATTTGATATTTCTGTCAACAACCTGTTACCAAATTATATCAGCAGACTTTATTAGCACAAGTTTAATACGGGCACAGATGATACCAAATTTGTTGCAATACCTGGAATCTATCTACCTGGCAAATCTATTGTTATACAGTAGGTAATTTGCTTATTGAGCATTTAAATAGATTTTATTTAAATGGTCAAAACATATTTGGTTTCTGCTGGTAATCTGTTGCCAGATTAACAGGCTGTATTGGCAAAATACAAGCTTAAAGCAGTTAATACCTACCCCGTAATATTCTGTTCAAATCTGCTGGCAAATTGACAGCATACCGTCAACATTTTGTTTACTAGGATGTTGATCAAAAGCTTGCATTAAAAGAATTATGTGTCATGTTCTCGGTATATATCACTTTTTTCATTATACCACCAATTTTAAACGCGCTTTTAAATAATATGTGTCAAATATATGTGTTACAATCCAAAGTAATGTTATACTACCTCAATATTGAAGTGTAGTTATATTTTTTCTTCCGCGGATATGTTAAATTCATTCATCATTATGTATACTCATCTAATCTGTGCGCTGCAAATTGGAATTTGGGTATATTGTTCAACAAAAAAAACTTTTTGAAAAACGAGAGTAATTGTTTGCCATAGTTTTTTGGATGTTGAATATACGATCCCGTTCACCAAATTATCTTATCGTGTTACAATTTTAAAAACTTTGCGATTAAACTTGTTAAGGGCTATTTTAAAGTATTTTGGCAAGTATATTATAATTACAATATATGTAGTATATTTTTACAATAATTTATTGCAACCAAAATTGAATATGTTATTAAGAATTTGTTATGCTGATTATAGTTAAAAAAAATATTCATGATAATTTATCATTGATTGTGTTATAAAGTTTACTGTAACTTATGCAGGCTATCAAGGATCTATTAAATTTATATTCTTTAATTGCATTATTCAAAATAAGAGTTTAGATTATTGAATACTAATCTGATGTTAGGGTTGACAACTTTAATTTAAATTACAAGAATCTATCAAGGGAATTTTTTCAAAAATTAAAATACTTTTTAATTCTGACGCTCGTCATACTGATTTCAATTAATACTTAACAAAACTAAAAAAATTTGTGTGTTTAAATAGTTAATTAAAAAATATTTGGTAGATTCTTAATAGTACACATGTATAAATCGCAACTTTGACGTAGTAATAATAGACGTTATGTTAATCATAAAGATTTGCTTTAACCATAATTGACACAACAAATTTCTTTTAAGAACTGAAAATATTAATAACATAAATAATTTTGATTGCAATAAAACTTTTCTAATATGTTACCTTCATGCTTGTGCATTTTTTTTGTTGAACAATATTATACAAGATGTTCCAGAAAGAAAGGTCAATATTCTGGTATAGTAGTATCGATCATTTTATGCAAAAATATTTGTATGAATGCACATTTTGACAAATGTCGAATGTGCAAATATGTTGTATATTTATGGCTTCTGTGATGATACTGCTGTTGAAAAAATGTCATCAATACTTTCCTACATACAGAAGAATTCTGGAAAGTAGAATGTTTTCTAGTGTTTTTTTTCCAAATAGCTCTCTCTTGGAAACCGTTGAGAATAGAATATACATTCATTTTTGCTTTGCTTTAAATGATCCATACCATCATCTCCCAAAATATTATCTTTCTTCTTGGAACATCTTGTATATGATTGATTCAATAAAACATACTAAGGTACCTGTATCCAATATGGCCTTGTACCCAATTTGGCCCACTACCCATTTCCAAATAAATACACAACAAATTTCACAGAGAACGCTTTTATATTGTTTAAGAAATCGATACTGTATGCTTATGCTAATTAAGCGATCAATATCTGTTTTCTACGGTTTGTAATCATAACTCGATCCAATTTGTGCTCTTTGAAATCTAAAATTTCAGAAGTTTTTGCTTTGTATAACTCAAGTCATTTTTATAAATATCTACAATTCATATTATTATAGCTCTTTATTTGCTTTTTAGTACTGTATTTATTTTACATTTTTATTACAATGTTTTGTTTATAATTAAGAAAAGAAAACTTTTTGTAAAGTGAAACTAATAATGGTCTACGTGAAAGTGTAGTGTGAATACAGGCATCAACAAAACAGTCAGATCGTGGGACACTATCATTTGATTAGGTTCCACTATGCGTATTTATATTTTGTATCATGAGTTCAACAGACATGCGTAGATGTTATACTTGTTACAAATATGTCCATAAACAATATGTGAGATTTACAGAAAAAGTTAAACCTTTTACATGTCCAAAATGTGCTTCATTTTTATTCGCTTTTTTCTAAAAACTCTTATGAAAAAGAAAAAATATATAACCGAGTTATATTGAGTACATACATATGTACTCAATATTGCCTGAGTGCTACCTTTTTCTTTACATCTTTATTATACTTATGTAAATAATTGAAAATATTTCATATATTTATTTTGTTTAGAAATGTTTCTTGTTTTAAATTTGATTATTATTTTTTAATTTTGTTTTCATCAAAAAATTAGAAAAATCCTCTTAGGTAGACCATATTGGTACAGGTAGACCATATTGGTACAGGTATCTTATTTAGAATCATCTTGACAAAGAGCAAAAATAAAAGGGGCGTTATTTTTCAATCAAAAATATCAATTATTTTTTATTTGTTTATTATACATATCTATATAATGAAAATATTATTTAAAATAATTTTAAATTCCCGGTTATTCGCGTTACTCTTTTGTTACTATACAATAAATCTTCATTTTTCACAAAGTAGAACATCGATAAACCGTATTTAAAAATACATCATAAAATCTTCGGTTAAATTTGTCAGTTTAAATGTTCTTAACGTTTATGGACGTTCTATTATTTGCATAACGATAGAAAGAACTAGTGGGAAAATTGTATATGATACGTATTATTTCTTTCCCCTTCGGAAGAGTCTGCAGTAACTTGTAAAGTGATTAAACATTATTTTTAACATGTGCTAGTTAATAGTATCTATGGACATTCCAAAAGAACCTTCCATCCCAAAAAAAATAATCATACTTGTAATTGCATAGCATGTCATGGTTCATTATAGGTAGCAGCTTCGACGCCTTCTATGTATCTAAATATAAATGTACACATAAGTATGAGAGAAAGGGAGAGAGTGAGTGAGTGAGAGAGGACGGGAAGGAGAAAAAAACTCGTAAATTCCAGTTTGGTTGGATATTGAATGGAATTGGAATAAGCGAGTATTAAGATTATTTATGGATGATCTTCAATTTGATGTACGCTACATTTTTTCCCAAGAACACTAATTGTTAATCTGATTCTCTGTGCTTTATCTCGCTTTCATTGATTTTTACATCGCACATTGACTCAGATAAATCAATTGATTTTCAAACAGAATCAGTCGACTCGATATGATTTTGTGCAGCTGTTTATCCGTGTCAATTTTCGATTGTAGCAAATTTTCGTATGGATTTACATATTGTCTTCAGCAATACCGAAAAAATGTTGAATTACATTGGGACAGACACGATTGATTCGTCTTACTCACTTTTAAAGAAATGCCTGGTATATACATAAATCATGTAGGAAACTCGATAATTACTACTATACACATACATATCATGAAACAATCGGTTCATCGGTCCTCTTATAATTTCCAATCAAAAACATTCGCTCACTCACGACGACCCGAAACCAAAATAGTGTTACACACGATCATTCTATTTTCTTTTTACGGAAGAGATATGAATTTTCACTGAACGTCCTTCCTTAATTCTATCGAGCTGGCGGGAAATCAAGATTTCGACGTTATTCCGAACTTTTGTATGATATATATATGGTTTAGTGGTACTATATATTACTAGTTAAAATGTACATAAATCTGAATATGCGTATGTGTGAATGTAGTGCGTGTGTACATATACAAGTATATATATCTTTCTCTATGTATATATATATAATTATTTATTAACAACCCTGTAATTTCCAGACAGTCTAGATTCATTGAACTAAACTGTATACTTACCTTAAAGGAATAGTTTATCGAGCCGTTATTAAATATCGTGATCCTCTACATTCAAATATATTAGTAATCGAAACAATTGGCTATTATCGAGCTGGCTAATTTGGAAATTTTATAAAATGTTCTTCATTTTTCAATGGATCAATATGTGATTGGTTGATTAAACATTTAAAAAGCAGGCAACTATACATGTGTGTGTGTGTGTGTATATATATATATACATATATACAGAATGCCTTAAAATTATTAGATGTCCCTTCATCTTGATAAACTTTTATGAAACATTCTAAGACAAACTCTTAAGCAAAAATGTCAGAGCTATAATATTTTTTAAATAGAAAGTAATTTACAGTAGCTGAATCAAGCAGTCTAATATTCGTGTGCTCAGGGACAATACATTGCATAGTGATAAAAATGCTTTTGCCTCTGCCAAATCCGTATAAGAGTGAAATAATTACATTTACAGTAATGTTGAAATCATTGATTGAATCATATTTAAATATAGAAAGTAAGTATATATTACATGCTGATAATCATAATCACGTAATAAAAATATTATAGGATATTAAAACTAATAAACATAAACTGTTAACTCTTTCTCATAAATTTAGTCACAGGCAATTTCAAGAGTAAGAACAAGAGCAACTTCATGCTGTACGATGTATTTCTGAGCGCGCGAACTTTACTTGATTCGTCTATTGTAAATGTTCTCCATTTAAAAATTATTACAAAGTCGACATTTTCGCAGAAACAGTTTTCGTCTTGGAATGTTTCACAGAATCTATCAGTGAAAGAACATCTGATAATTTTAGGATTCTGTATGTTTTTATCATAATATGTATTATAATATATTGTATAATTCGTATGTGTATATTTTGGATAGATTTATCGATTTTCTTTTGCATAATCCACAGTGCGATTAACACTTTTCTAATGTAAATCAAATGTGTAATATAATTTTCCATTGAATATCATTGGGCATTAAGTGTAATACAAGTCGCGCATTACAATTGGAAAAATTGGAACAGAGTGGTTGATCCTAAGTTGATCGCAAGCCACGCTGAAAAAAATATAAATTTGTTAGTCTGCCGAGATGAACGTATACATATAATCGAAATTATAATTAAAGAATAAATATTGTATAAATACCGTTCGGCTCATTTTAATATAGAGATAGGACGAGGACACGTTCATTTAATACGAGGGGCATTGATTATGAAATAATGTAATTTTTGATTGTGAAAAAAACATGTATTTGACCAATGTTTTCTTTCTACATCAAGGGACACCGATGTACCATTATATGTCGTATGAGTTTACGTTTCATACTCGATGTTCCTCTGCAACAAATGCCTAAACTGTCAATGACGAAAGACGTTTATGTTGTTATGTAATAATGTTACCTGCGTCTTGCAGGTAATCGTGACAGCAAATAAAAAGACAATGATGTTGCGAGTACAAGAAGCAACATTTTCTAAATATGAAGTAGTATATAATTAGTCATGTTATATATAATATACACAAAAACTAATTCTTATTAAACAATTAAATAAACGGAACAGCTTATTGTGCATAGTTGATAGATTAATTTTCCCTTATGAGCGTATTGATACACAAAGGCACGATGCTATAAAGCGAGGATACTTAATCAATAATAAGGATTTTATACAAATTTTATAAATAGATATAAAAAACTTTTAATACGATAGTAGCTATTCCAAATTTTATAACGGCAATTTGGTCCTCTTATCATTTGTTCATTATCATTTTATTTGAATAAATAATTTTTACACGAATGAAATAAATTTTATTTTTTAATAAATAAATAAATAATACTAAGTAATACTGAATTAATGATAAGTAAACGATGAGAGATACGATTAATCTTTCCTAATCTATTGAAGCACTATGTGTTAATTATCTTAACGATACGATATTTCTGATTAAAAGAATATATATAAAAAAATTTACGGTACTATCCGAAAATAATGTACAAGTGCATTGCGGTAATTCGTGACATTTTATTTGAAATAATTTCATATACTACTTCATATTTCCCGCGGTAAATGTAAGATAACGTAGTTTGTGAGAAACAGGACATTTTTTTAGTTCTGATGTTAACAACAAAGAATTCACGAACGAAGAAATAATACGATGCGCAAATCTGATCTATTGTCATATTTATTCCCAGTGAGAAATGATGATCGCAAAGACATCGAATCGATATCTTTTTCGACGCAAAGAAACATCGATTCAATGTCAATTCGTTATCGATTTGAACTCATTTCTCACTGGATTGTTTGTTACGAGAAGCAGTATTACAAAAAACAGCGTATCATGTTCAAAACTTGAGAATTCTACTAGCGGTTAACATTATTGCTAAAAAAAGAAGCACACATTAACAAAAAAAAAAGAGAAAGCAAAGAAGTAACAAATGAAAATATGTATCTCCGTAAAAAATGGATATCATATGATCAGAAAAAAAGGAGGAATTTAATATCATCGGGCTTTATGCAAGTATACGTGCGAAATGATGATTTACACGATAATTCCTAGTTATCTGATTAACAATTGTCAGTAACATTATCACTACCGCTATAGTTGCTATTACTAACTTCTACAACTATTACTATATGCAAATATTATCGCTAAAACTATCGTTATCTTATTATTACTATATACATAACAGACTACCATTATCATTATAAAATTGTCCTTGTAATTTTTATATGCCAAGTACATACTTTAAATAATGTAACGAAGGAAAGCCGCAGCAAATGTAATATAATGCTCCTTTAAGCGGGAGGGAGCAAGAACTATGTTAATTGAGCTATGAAGTATAAATATTGTATAAGAAAATTAATAATAATAATTATTATTATCATTATTATTATTATTATTTAGTTCTCAGTAAATTGCATTCTATTACTCAATCGCTAGTGAGTTAATCGTGCCTCACCACAAAGAATTGTTGTTATAATATTATATTTTTGCTCATAATTTTTTCTATATATCTTTTCTTTTGTCTTTTTATGATGACATTGAGGCATAAATGTATTTTCTGTTCTATTAAATCAATATCAAATATAAATTACGTTGGAAATAATCAAGCACCAATGCTTTTATATGATATTACAATGCAAACATCATCGTTGCCGACGTCGTCAAGCTATAATATGAATTTTTCGTTTCTTCGACACAGTGTGGCGCTCGCAAGCGCCAGTTTCTTGCTAGTAGTATATACAGGATGGTTCAAAACAACCTTTTAATATTTTACTGATATATTCCTGAGACAATTCTAAGGTGATAGTTCCTTTACGAAAATTTTGTCCGAAGCTTAGTTTTTAAGTTATAAAAGGAAATAGTTTGCAAATTACGCAAGGGTTACAGAAGGTAGGCAGGGACGGGCGACTCACCATCAGACACGGGTGCTCACATGCAACGATCAGCTTGTACACATAGTTTCTCTCTTGGTTTCTCGCTCTCTCGCTCACTTACTTGTAAAAATTACTTTATGATATTCGATAACTTCATTGACAAACGGCAGTTCTCCGATGATGTGATCTGAAACAAATGTTTATTTCCATTTGCACTTCAAATCCACAATAATGGATGCACAATAATGATCCACAATAATAAGTATTTAAACGGAAGATTAATGTCATTATCAATTACCAACAAAACAATTATTCGCCGATAAAAATTCACTCGAAGGCAGAAATACATCGAATACAACACACGCGTTTACTCAACAACAGTAATTATTGTTGTCGAGTAAACGCGTGTGTGGTATTGTGACATTAAAACTTACGTTTAAATACTTATTATTGTGGATCATTATTGTGTATTCATTATTGTGAATTTGAAGTGCAAATGGAAATGAACATGTGTTTCAGATCACATCATCGGAGAACTGCCGTCTGTCAATGAAGTTATCGAATATCATAAAGTAATTTTTACAAGTAAGTGAGCGAGAGAGCGAGAAACCAAAAGAAAAAATGTGTGTGTACAACTGATGAGTTGCACGTGAGTGCCCGCGTTTGATGGTGAGTCGCGCCATCCCTGCCTACCTTCTGTATCTGTCCCGTAATTTGCAAACTATTTCCTCTTATAACTTAAAAACTAAGCTTCGGACAAAATTTTCGTAAACGAAATATCATCTTAGAATTGTCTTAGGAATATATCAGTAAAATATTAAAAAGTTGTTTTGAATCACCCTATATACTCATGAAATAATATTCATCAATTTGAATAAAAAATGTTTAAATGTAGATGAACAAATTAACTTTATCAAATATCAAATAGTTTTTGACTTTTCTTTGTAGTGTGTGAAATAATGTTAATAATTTTATATTTAAGTTGTAACTTATTCTAACGTGTGCGTGCATATTTTGCAGATGTTACAAAAGTACAGAAGTCAGATAGGGCAATTAATGAGAAATTCTATTTTTGACATTAATATTTTGCTTGACAATTTATAATATAACGTTGTTAAAAGATAAGTAAAAATGGAAGTTAAAAATGAATGTATATGAGTGTGATATGAACAAAGTAAGAGAGAATATATTTGATTTCTTCTGATATGGCTGAAATACAAAGAAAGAAATTATAAAAGAAAGTTACGAAAAAAGGATTGCGCACGCGCGAGATAGTTAGTTATGTAAATATAATGAGATGTCACGGAGGGAAAAAGAATCGGAACTCAATAAATTTTCCAATTCTATGTATGATATATTCTCATTTTAATTATTTTTCGGCCCGTCGATTTCAGTAATGTATGGTGACACATTGAGTTCGTTTGAGGGCCAAAATTAATCTCTATTCACTAAGATTTTTTTTTTTCAAAATAAATTGAGAAAGGAAACTGAACGATTGAAATCTATGAAATCCGTAAAAAAAAGAAAGAAGATAGCGTAAATCATGGGAGCAGAGAAAAAAGAAAAAGAATCCATTCAATTTAAATCTATTAAATTAATCTATTAAATCTATATTATCTCAGTTAATATTCAGCTAATATTTACCAGAGAATGATGGAAGATTAAATCTACTGAAGCCTGTTATTAGCGAATCTACAGGAGGCAGCGAAAGAGTAAATAGTAGAAGAGATTTAAGTAGAAAAAAAATTCAATGTTGTTAGTGAGTTATCTGACATGGGGAAGGAAAAGAGAGAAAATATAGAGGCAAAATGAAAAAAGATTCCAAGTAGAAGTATGTGATTTGCAATGCTAGTTTTTTTTAGAATAAGCGGATCAGTTACTGGGTAGTTACCGTATCGATTCAACATTTTGAATTTTACAAGATGATGAAAAAATTGGAGTGATTGGAGATTTTAACTAATTGTAAAAAGAAACTTAAAGACTTAAAGACTGATGAAAAAGAATTCATAAAATGTGATTGATTGAGAATGAGCGATTAAAAAAGATTGAAGGATTGAAGGAAAACGAGTGATGAAAGATGCGGATTCTTTTGTGATATATCTTATATACATTTGTTCAGAAAGTTTCTGGAATTGCTCAATAAAAAAACAAATTTTAAAGATATAAACCAGGGATACGCAACTGGCGGTCCGCTGGCCGGATCCGGCCCGCGAGGCTTTTCAATCTGATCCGCGACGTCCAAGCTTAATCCACGGAAAAATGAAAATAGCTCACGCCCGGGCCCCAGTGTCACCCGTGCGAGCACTGGCAATTTATGAGTTCTAAATTTCTCTGTTGCGGCCCACGGTATAACTTTAAATTTTACATTTGGCCCGCCAAAAAATCTAGTTGCATTTCTTTGATATAAACATTGGACTTGATTAGAAAGTGTGTGAGTGAGCGGATGCGTGAGATTGTGTGCGTAATTAAATTGTTATATTAAAAAAATTAGAGTTAGGAAAGAAAAGTAGGAAGAAAAGAAGTGCAGCAGAAGAAGATAAGGAAGCGATAAAAGTAAAGGCGGATAGAAGGGTAAGCGAATACAAGAAGGAGAGGTAGGAAAGCAGGTTACAGATTACAGGTAAAGGATTTGGTACTCAGCTCCTGTATATGTTGGAGCTGATACGACCATAGTCGATGAATCTTGTAAGAGCGACGATCCAGATTGAATAGAGCGACCAAATCGTTCGCAAACGCGAAGATGGCCGCTAGTGACTTGGAGCCATCAGCCGAGTGGAGCGGAGCGCAGTGAGCCTCCCCTCCTTCTTTATAATCGTGCGCGTGCACACGGTACGCAATGAGGACGAATCCCCAACAGCGAGCGGGAGTTTTATATATGTAAATTGCATTGACGGAGGAAAGCGGAAATGAGGCGGCACAATTTTGGAGTGAGATTACGAAGGATTTCAAAAATATCCAGCGGGTAAAAGAAAAAAAAGGATTCTTTCTGTAGATATTATATCAGAGTATTGGCGTGGGGTCTGGTTATTGGACAATAAAATATAACATGATTTATGTCTTGTATTCCCTCGCCGCAACTGCAAGCCTGAGAATCCACCAAATTCTTTCTAAATAGACTATAATTCAAATTGTAATGATTGCTTTTAATTCTAAGTATGGACACGATAGTTCCTCTAGAAAGATGTAAATTGTGAAACCAAGTTTTTAGCGGAGGATCTGCCTCCACTTCGTAAAAATGTTCAAAAAAGACTTTACCTTTAGTCAAAGCAGATTCAGCCAAATAACTCCTAAAACCACGAACAAGTCTATCCTTTGCCTCCGCGAAGAGGTCGGTATATGGTACTTTGAAATTAGGTTTCACGCCTCTGATGGCGGCCTCCTTGGCTGCCACGTCAGCGATCTCGTTTCCCTTAATTCCCTGATGAGCCGGGATCCAAACAACACGTATCTCACTTTCTTTATTTTCTGCTTCAACTAAAGCAGATTTAATTTTACAAATTGTTGAGATTACTAGAAATGTTAGAAATGGCCTTTAACACACTAAGAGAATCCGAGAAAACAACAGTCGATTCCCAACTATAATCGATTGCAATAAAAATAGCCTGGAGAATCGCCCACGCCTCCGCAGAGAAGATAGATGTCTCCCCTGGCAACTTATGCATGAGAGATTTCTGAAGCTCGGGAATGTAAATACCAACACCTACTATGCCAGATCTGGGGTCCTTTGAGCCATCTGTGAAAATAGCTTTACAGTTTTCCGGAAGAGAAGATGTAATTTCCGCAAACAGCGAACGTGTCATATTAGGGGTAAGGTCCTTTTTCTTATAACTGCTAAGCGAAAGATCGACTCTTGGACAATGTGTTCGAATTGCGAAATGAAGCTCCGACTTTGGTAAAACTAGCGATCTAAAAACAGTCTTGTTATGGTGCTTCGCTAAGACGAACGATTTGAAAATAGGGAACTCACCTATCAATTTGACTTTTGTTGTGAAAGAATTGGCCGAAGCCATCAGTTGCGATAAATATTTAAACGCAGGAGCATTACATCTAGCTAGGATCCTGTAGATGAATTTATCCGTTAACATAGCAATTCTATTGATGAACGGAGGTTCTCTCGCCTCGCAGAGAAGAACGTTAATCGGGGTGGAAACTCTCAAGCCCAGTGCGGTTCTAATGGCCCTGTATTGGATTCTAGACAATTTGAGAAAAAGATTACTGTTACCTTTGATCCGATAAATTTGACAGTCATAGTCCAACACGCTTCTAATCGTGGATTTATATAAATTAAGAAGCAGGGAGGGATGTGACCCCCACTTGACTCCTGCTAACGAACATATTATATCTGAAAGTTTCTTGCATTTTATAGCCAAATATTGCAAGTGATATTTACCTGTTAATTTCTCATCGTACATTATCCCTAGGAAGCGAATGCAAGAAACTTTAGGAATGACTTCTCCTCTCAGCTCAATATCTTTTTCCCACAAAACTCCATTTCTAGTTCTGTTAAAAACTATGACATTAGATTTAGTCGGTGAAATTTCAAGACCTTTGCTCCACAATAACTTATCGATACTATTAAGAGAGTTTTGAACTTTTCTGGCTGCAACATTAACGTCACGATCAGCTGCAAATATGACAATGTCATCAGCATATTGCAATATACGAGAATGCCCTTCATTAAATTTGCCAATATCCCGCAAATAGATATTAAAAAGAATTGGACTCAGAATCGAGCCCTGAGGACCTTTGAGTGATTTAAAGCGGCCTTTCAACTCGCCGTTCACAACGAAGTGGACGTTTCTCTCCAGTGTAACGTTCGCTATCAGTTTTCTAATACTCGCCGGAACGCCAATATCCGCTAAATCTTTCTGTAGAATATGAGGCACAACATTATCGAATGCTCCCTTGACATCAATGAATGCGCAAACTACCACCTTTTTCTGAGTGAATTTATTGTAAATATAGCTCGAAAGACATACCAAATTGTCGACACAGGAACGACCATTACGAAAACCGTGCTGCAGTTCTGGGATTATGCAATTAGATTCGACATGCCAGAGAAGTCTGTAATAAATAACTTTTTCCAACATTTTTTGGAAACACGAGAGTAGAGATATCGGTCTAACGCCATTACCCCCAGGCTTAGGAATTAAAACAACTAAAGTTTGCTTCCACGACTCTGGAATTGCACCTGTTTTAATTAAATTGTTGAATATGGTAGCAAGTATCGCAATTTGATCTGAGGAGATTCGAGAAATAATGCTCATGCCTATCTGATCCAAACCTGGAGCTGAATTTATGTTCATGCTTTTCCTGACCGTTTCCAATTCCTGCATGGAAATATCAGCACCGATTTTCTTGCAAATCTTAGCGTTATAAGAGACTGAAATATTCATCGCTTCAAGTTCTAACCCTCTGTCGTCTAAACATGAAGGAGAACATAATTTGCTGATCATCTCGTTGGCAAGTTTCACCTCCTTATCTACATCAGGAATTGAACGGTGTGCGTTTAATTTTCTATTCTTAAAATGCTTGACAATCGACTAAATATGTGAGGTGGGAGTTTTATTGTTAAACGTACCACAGAACTTTTTCCATCCTGCTTGCTTAGAAAGGATCTTGGTACACTTGTTTCGTATTCCCTTGTATGACTCTAAGTTCTCCCGCGAGGGTCGACTTTTGTACAACTGTAGTGCTGTATTCCTTTCCGAAATTGCATCTTGACAAGTTTTATCCCACCAAGGCGGTGCACTCAGTTTCTTTTATTAGCAATTGTCCTTGGGAACCTTCCATTTTTCGGGATTAAGTTAGATATATGCCCTTTGATGTATTTGATGAATGAATCATAATCTTCTACAGCCGAGTGCTCATCCTTGTAACCATTGACCTCCAATGACAGAGGATTACTTTTGCAAAGCGATTCAAATTCAGCTAACTGACTATCGTTAAGATTGTATCTATATAAGTAGGGGTATAATGGGGGTTCTAACTCAGGGGCCCCGAGGGGGGAGCGGGG
>VBVR01002449.1:0-22493 GCA_011638315.1 Tetramorium parvispinum
ATTTTATTACTATCGTCAGTGTGACGTAAGATAGAAAGAGTGATAAAGGGGGAGGGGGGGGTAGGGGGAGAAAAGAGATAACAGCGGTGTGAGAAAATTTATCGGGCAGTGTTTCGCAAATGCCAAATCAAAAGATAGGTTGATGATGCGTTTCATGTAGGAAAGAAAACGAAAGAAGATATTTAATAAAACGAAGAAATGAAGGACCGGGGCAAAACGCAATGCATCCATTTTGCCGAACGTAAGCGAAACCGCGATAGAGAAACGCGCGCGAGCGCACTTATGAGAGCGAGAGGGTGTATACATGCTTTGTATGTGTGTGGTATGTATGTGTGTGAGTGAGTGTACGTGTGTTTGTGTGTGTACATGTGAATGAATGAGAGAAATAAAAAGTGATCCGCCTCAGTTTTAGTGGGGCGCCGAGCGGACGAAGGGGGTGGGCTTTAAAAGAAATAAATGCTGGTGCTGCTCTGTGATTTTTGTAAAAAAGAAAAAGCAAATAATAAAAAGAGAGGAGAGAGCTGAAAGAAAGAGAGACCAAGGGAGTACACGAAACGATCGAGGGATCCGATATTCTACGGGATCTCCATGAGCATAAAAAAACAAAAAAAAAGACGAAAAAGGATGGAAAGCAACACGCAGAGAGATAGCTTGAGTACCTGGACCCTGCCCTGGCCCGCGTCTGCCTCCGCAAGCGGAGGTGCAAAGGAAAGAGAAAAAAAAGAACGAGAGAGAGAGAGAGAGAGATAGATAGATAAATGAGACATAGAGAGAATGTGAGAATGAATCAAGAGTGCGCCGCGTCGTTTTACTCAATTGTACAGGCTGTAAAATTTATTCGCTTTCAGTAAGCAAGGAAAAAAAAGAATTTTAATATAGATCGTTAATCGCTAATTAGGGGATATACGTAGAGGGAGAAAGATTATAAGGAGAGGAAGATGGTGAGAGTCGTCGTCTCTCGTAAGCTCGAAGAGCTTTATTGCACCTACACGCGAATCGCACATTACCGGAAAACGGGTTGCAGCTTTGTGGTTCATGTAGATGGTCCTTGTCCCCCTCGCACTCCTCCTGCCGGCCCCGTTCGCCCTGCGGGAATGAGAAACCCCCTGGGACGCGCAACTCGCCCAAGTGTAATAGGGAGCGTATGTAATTAGCAATTGGAGACAACCTCCGTGTCCGAGAATACGACACTGTAGCGAGTACTACGCATATTTGCCAGGACGTTGCATAATCGATCGTGAGAGTATTGTGAGAGAAAGAAGAGAGCGCGAGCGAGAGAGAGAGAAAGAGAAAATGAAAAAATAAGAGGAAGAGTAACAAAAAGACCGTATAAGACGAAAGGGTGAATAGATGTGCGTATGCATGTATGTACGTATGAGCGAAGTATGAGAGAGGATTGAAGCGAATGGTAAACGATGCTAAGAGAACTGAGACATATAACATAATAAACAAGGACCCTTATTCTCGTCTCCTTTTTTTAGAATGATAAAAATAGTGAGTCGTTACGCTTTATATATTATACATCTCGAGTATATGAATATACGAGTAAACATAACGTACAGAGAAGCAGGTACAGAAGAAAAAAAAACATGCAGGCATCTTGTCGTTAAATTGTAAGATATTGTGTTCAAACTCCAGAATGTACTCTGATCCCCCTTCCTCAGACTACTATATATTAAATATATTGTGCACTATGCTCCAACTTGTCCATACAAATAAATATATTCAAAAATCTCATTTTTGCCTTTATTTTGTTTTCACTGTCTTTATTTTTCATATTGTGAGAGAGGAAGTTAAGAAACTATGCAATTTATCACTGGATTGAGAGAGCCAAGCGATTGAAATCGGAATCGAGCCTTTTATTTTATCCACTAACATCAAAATAACAGATAAAATAAGATGCATTGTACAAATTTTATGAAGTACCAGTGGCTTTCACGCATGAAAGCGTAAGATTAATTTTAATCCTCTGAGAAAATTCCGTTACTTCTATCTCATTACATCTAGCAGAAATTTAAAAATCAGTAATTAAAGTAATGAAATTAGTAGTAATAAAATTCTGATTTTTTTTGGATGTCAGAAAGTATTATATAATAAAAAAAAATTCTAGATCCCCTACCCCAAAAAAATAGAAAAGATAAAAACCTAGACATTTCCTTATTTAGTATCTACTTTCATATTCCCAATTATATTCCTCTGAAAATAATACTATCGATTTTTTTATTTAAATTTTTGCTGATGTTATTAAATATCTGTAATTACCAACTTACTGATTGATGGTACTTTTGTGAAACGCTTAAATTAAAAAATATTTTCAAGATTTGAAGAAAATATAATTGACTGCCATTTCTTATTTAGTTTATATTTTCTTTATAACTTTTTGAGAATTAAAATCTGCGTTTCAAAAACCATCGAGTTGAACAGTTACTGATGTATTGTAGATAATTTTTGGATAATTATCGATATCGCTATTTAGTTAACAATATCAGAGAATATAATTAAATAAAAAATTCCAAAAATCGTACATAAATGAATTTTAAGATAAATTAAGTTAATTTATAATTCTAGGATTTTGTGATTCCGTCAAATCGTGCCGGATAATTGAGGTTATAGTATCATGCTTTTGTTGGTGAAAACCACTGATGCTTTGTATACTGTAATTATATACTGATATTGTAAAATATGTAAGATATTTATATCCGTTGTCTTATCATGTGTAATTTTTTCTCTACAATGATAAAATGAATTGCGCTGGTTTTTAACCTCGTCTTTTTAGACCCTGAAAAACAAAGGCGGTTAGAGGCGAAATTTCAAGTATATATATAATTATAATTTATATAATTTGCATAAAAATAAGCGTTAAATCTAACAAATTAATCAAGTAGCGCAATTTAATGTTCATTATACTTTTATGCGCTTCGAAAATACAGTGTCTTGTACAGTCCAGAGAATTAGGTTATATTTATTTTTCAAGCATGGAAGATGAAAAAGTAAAGATAACAGATATACGTTTTCCATCTTGAGATCATATTTATATAAATATAAATACAAATATCCCCTTTTCTTTACAAGAAATTTTACAATTTTCAGGAAGATAAACTTATAGTGTAACAGAATTCTGCATAAGTGTAAAACATGGATGAAATTGATTATAAATTGAGATCACAGAATCCTACTTTGATATCACATGTGAGTGTGGCAAGAAAAATTAATCTCATATTTGCATTTGTACTGTATTGACTGATTATTTAATTTCCTGCAGGCAATATCTAAGCTGATTGAGATAATCAAAAAGAAGTTGGAAACAGAAGAAAAGAATATTTCGCAAGTAAATAATTTTCCTTTCTCGATAATCATGATTTTAGTATTTCCTTGTCTTGTATTTCTTTTCATATATTTCTTTTTTATAGATATTAGAATTTAAATTACTCTCGTCTAAATGCAACAGTGAAGATTCTATAGTTAGCACATCTGCGTGCCAAGCATTGGTTGTGCTTGCTGAGACTGGATTATGGGACCTTAAATTGGCGTTAGCAACATTCATGGCATGTCTATCTTCTTCAAAGTATGTACATATTAAATGAATTGTTAATGTATAGTATGTAATCTATTTTATTCATTTGTTTCAATAAATACTATTGAAATAAATTTTTATTTATTATTATCAAATTTTAGGAATTATCAGGCAATCGCTGTGGCAATAAGCCGATTGTTGATGTTAGATTGGAAGTCACACGATAAATACAACGAATATACTCTTGATGTCCCTACTCAGCATCCATTTATCGCAATCTTGATTCAGGAAAAGTTCAGCTGGAGATCCGTATTGAATCAAATGAAGCTCATCATGCATCATCACGATAAACAGTATGCTTTTATCATAAGAATAATTATCATTATATCCGTATAAGAATATTACATTACATTATTTTCCTTTATTTTTATAAATTAAAATTTTCTCGATCCTAAAGATTTAAAAAGATAAAGAAGATAAAAGAAATGAGATAAAAGTATTAAAAGCATTATTAAATTTTGATTTATCTGAATTTCAGAGTTATGGAGCAGAGTGTAGAGCTATTGCGACCAGTATTTGTGCACATATTGTGCAATCCTTCCATGGATTCGTGTGAGAGTTGCAAACGAGAAGCATGGCAGCTTGTAATGAAATCTAATAACACTACAGATTTACGAACAGAGATCTTACTCTGGTTGTGCACAAATCGAGCGGACACTTGCATCGATGCGAATTATCGAGTTCTCGAGCTCGCTGATATGGTGTTATTGAAAAGAGATATGGAGTTTTGTACTGCATTAATACCCTTAATCGCGTCTTTAACGATACAGCTTTTGGAATACGGTCATGAACCAATCCAAAATTTTTGCATGATATTGGATCTCTTTGAATGCTGTTATAATTACATAGGAAATATTACGATAGTTTTAATGGCAGAAATAATTTTGATATGTCCTGCAGCTTATTTACTTGACGCTTTCCAAATATGTAAGTATATTTATAAAAACATAAATTCTGATGAATTCTAATGAAATCACATGTTTTAAAAACAGTGATACTTCACAAAAACTGTAAGATTTACTTTTAATCGATTTTGACGCAATAGGTGCAGTTATCATAGGCAAAATGCCGTGCCATGTTACATTATTAAACGCGTTAGCTGCATCTTTGTTAAAGTGGTTGGCCTATCCGTCGTTATTGTGCTCTGATGCGTTAGTGATAGCGAAAGAATTGTTAATCAAAATAATGTCACAAAAGGGAACAGACGGTAACGATATTGTTTCAAACAAGATGCTGCTCACATTCAGTTATAGCAACAGATACATTCAGTTTTATATGGAACTCATTCGCAGTCTACATTCTCTGAAAGATGACATTCTGTCTTGGTTGGAGAACTTGTCGATCGCACCAATAGATCTCAGATACATGTGTAAACTGATTTTGTGCGGGATCTTCCTGCGTAGCGATGAAACCCTCGTTGTGCAAAAAATTTGCCACATTCTCGTGCAAATAGCGAGGGAGATCAACTCCTTCGCGTCGCACATGCTGTCCCTGTTGCTACATAAATTAACTACGACTCGAGACAGCTCTACGTTGAAATACCTGTTGCTGACTGTCCCGGAGTTTGCCATGACCAAGGAAAATCTGCCGATTGTTATTCATACATTGGATACATTATTGAATAGCGGCAAGCCGTTGAAATATTTTGCAATCCAGCTTTATTTAAAAGCGTTAGAGAAAGAGCCACGCTGTTACCGTTTCATATCCACCGCCCTGATGGATATGATGGAGAAGGATCGCAGTTGGCACTCGAACGTAACATGTGCCCGGGCGATAAAGTACATTTGCGAGAATCGGCCCGAGCACGGTGAGGAACTTGTGCCGTTGCTATCACAAATCCTGAATCAATGCGTTGATCTGAATAGCGGTGCGGCCAGTGCGCTCGCGCTCGACAGCATCTCGGCCTTGTGCAAATCCACAGTGATAGGTATTTTGCATCTTTAAACCCTGAATGCTTTTTTTTAATATCATATTAGTGTTTTCTCGTATAATTCGCTATAAAAATTATCATTTTTTATAATAAACATTTGATTTTACTTCACAGGCATTTATTCTACATGGCAAGTATTAGCGCCGAAGATGCGCAAAGAGAAACGCACGGTAGTCCTAGAAAGTCTGTGCAATCTTTTTGCCAATATTCCCTCGTACTTGTTTCGTACAAGTGAAGACTATGACAAATTCATCGTCGACGTTGTAACACATTTGTGGGGCTATACAATATCCAACGACACGAGAGTCGCGAAAGCGGCGTTCAAGGCATTGAAGACTTACCACGTGGAACAAATTCCCCCGAGTGCTTTGCCTCCAAACTTTCAAACGGATACCGCGATACAGCACGCATCCGGAAAGACAGATAATGAAGACAAGTCCGCAAACCTACTGCAACATATACCGGGCACTTGTTGGATCCAGATGCTGAAGAATGTGAATAGAAATGTTTTAACGGCGGCCGGGGATCTTTTAATTTTCTATATTGGGGATGAATTGAGTGGTTTCAGATCGCGAATATATACTTGGCCACAAGGAGAACCACAAAACTTTAAGTACCTGCCAGAAAGAAGCGTGATAAGAGCCGTCGGCGAATATTTGAGACGAAGCGACAAGGCAGATCGAAATAATCACATAGTCATAGTAGAGTGTCTGCGCATATTCGCTCACAAGCACAAGAAGCCGTTGCCAAACATAAATTGGGACTTCTTAAAGTTAACCATGCAGATATCAGAGGAAGCTAAGGAATATAGTTTGTCCATCGCGAGTCGTCAATGTCAAATCTCGCTGTCGGCGAAATTGCTAACAGAAAGTTTTTTATCAATGTATACATCCGTATCAGAAGTCGATCGATTATTACTGGACGAAAAACATTTGGTGCTTTATTCGAATCTGGAGGAACTGTGCCAGGCTATTCCACCGACTAATTTACAAAAATTTCTCGAAACTTCTGTCCAATATGCTATTGACAAAATCTTAGTGAATAACGAAAAGTCTATTCATCTGTTCAATCACATTATGTCTTCTTATGTGACCGCTTTAAAAAATAACTCGATACAAATAGGAAATCGCACGTTGCTCACCACGATATTGGAAGATATATCGGGAAAAATCGACTTGACGTCTAAACATTTCGAGAAATATTCTGCGACTATGACGGAATTGTTGCTCAAGGATGTCGAAAGAATGACATCGCCTGGTACTTGGTGGGTAGTAACACCGGAAAAACTGAAAACCGCTATCGCTATTAGAACCCAGTCAGCTTTTAAAGGAAATATCAATGCACCATTTACTTGGTTAAATGAGCTTGTCAACGAGACCAAGTCTAATCCTGAGTAAGTATATTAATACTTTTTATATTAATTTTATATTAATAGTAATTATAATAGACCTTGTGCTTAACCAAATTGTATAATAAATTTTTCTTTACAGAATGCGAAAATATTTATTAGAAAATATACAAAAAGTGCAAGCTGATTTGAGATCGGAAAAAACTTATGATCTTGAAATACAAAAAGACTGGATTTTAGATTTTATAAGACACATCGATTCGCTTATGGTAGAGACAGCAAATGAAAAAAACAATATAACTTTTTATTGTGATATTTTATTCATCTTGGTTATCTGCTTGTCCGGCATGGAATGTCTTCTGCCGAAAAAAGAATTGCTAATTACTTCGCAAGACATTAGGATAAGATTGTTTCCACAGGCGATTTCTATACTTATTGATCGACAAATTTGGAAGTCCATAACACGCCAGGTATGTTCAAATTTGTCTTTCAGCTACGGATATTTTACATATTACAAAAATTTTAAATTTCTCGATTTTTAACAATTAAAAAAACATTACATTACAATTGCGATGGAACTTTTCGTTACGAAACGAACACTATGCCTGTCAGACATAAATATGTATTAAATCGTATTGATAATTTTTTTAGATTATGAAATGGCTGAATCACATGAGGAGCAGTTCTGTACCTGATGTATATATACTTGCATTTCAAAGCGCATTGATTTTATTAAGGCATGAAGAAGACTATAATTCAGAATGGAAAAATTATTTGTCAGTCAAAACTCGTATTCAAATATAACTAAAGAGAAATATATGTTTATATAAGAAATATTTTTATATAAAAAAAGGGAAGTTTTTACATTGAACTGATGTACTTACTTGTACTACTCAGACTTGGATTTCATTAATGATATTAAATCTTATAATTGTAATGAACATTTGTAAATACACCTGACAGCCTACTTTAATGTCTATACCTTATTACTAATAAAATAACGATTATATCTGAAGCTTTGATAAATACCTATATACATACACTTAGGTCCATATCCTTATTGCATAATCAACACACAATTCGTTAAATTGTTAAAAATTTCTATGTTTAAACTGTAACATGTAGAAAAAGATATGCTAATCCGTTATCGTTAATTAAAAGATAAACATTTAAAAAAGAAGAAAGAATAACTTTCTATCATCTTTTAATTACTGTAGATACTGTAGATTTTTCCTGAATTCTATTTGAGATATGTAGCTTTATATGAGTATATGTAAATTTTAGTATTAAATTATTTGTGGAGTTAATTGGGAAGAGAATATACGATTGATGATTACCGATTTAGCTCTACTATCATCTGAAAAAATTCTGACGAAACGGACGCTTTAAAAAGATTTTGTTCTACCACTAATTTTCTAATTCGGTGATTTCTACACACCGTTGTTTCTTATGTACATCAGTACTTGTTAAAATACTTTACAAGCGATGCCGGTGCAAAGAGCGCGAAAATTCTATTTTATAAGGCTGATTTCGTATAAATGTAAATATCATCATAAAAATATCAAACAAATCACAGAAAGAAACGTACTTGCTCGTTGTACATACAAGTCATTCGATACCGATACGCAACTTGAATAGAATTGGCGAGCTTAGGTGCACTTATTAATAAAAGTAAAAATGCATATAATTAATAATTCCTAACTAAATCGGACGTACCATTTGCGCGTAGTTAAATATCAATTATTTCAGCGTCATGTACCTATCTACAACTTCCTCGTCACATATGCTGTATGTGACGGCACTCATAATGCTACACGGACGTCTCGCTATTGTCTAACGTCATCACCGTTAGAGTATTGGGTCTTGAACCAGTTAGGATTTGTTCCTCAGGTGGACGCATCCTGGGCTCTAGAATATTTCTTTTTGTCTCCACGTTCTTCTTGATTGGCGTGCGACTAGGACTAGACTTCCTGCTGCTCGGATATGATTTCAATAAACGTGCCCTGAACAATAGTAAATTATAACTAAGTCTTTGTATTTCGAAATAGCCTTTTTTCAGCAACACTTGAGATATATTTAGAGCATTTAAACGTCACTTCGCATTTTAGATGGAAGACTAGTGGACGTCCTGAATTGTACTTACGCATCCATCAGCTTCAGGTACAAGCGAGTGTACACTTGATACTCCTCGTCACCGAATTCGGTAGGGTCGTGTCTCGCGTGCTCGTACAAATCACAGAATTGATGAATTAAACGTTGGCCGCTTCCATTTAATGGAGTGGCGAGTGTGGTGAGCAAATATGCTCTTAGATTCTCCGAAGGATGCCTCTTCAGACAGTTGTCGTACCTTGTGATCTCTGCCTCTGAAAATAGACTTGAAATGATACAGGATTCTAATGCAACAGGACCTAGTACGACACGATGATAACTCACCTAAGGTTTTAACATCGTCAACCGCCTTTAATCTATAATAATGCGGTGGGGCTTGTCCCCCTGGAGTCAAGATATACCTAGGGTCACTGATCAGCTGCGGCTCGTATTGGATCCTGGGTATCACTTCTATTCTTCTCTCTATTTCCTTCTTTAGAGACTGAAAAACATTTTCAGTACGTTTAAGCAACAATACAGCGATATAATGGGTTAACCTCAAAATTACATGTCCAAATATAAAACGTACCTTTTTCGCGTCGTGTCCTATGGGAATGTGAGGGCCCCGACGAGATCTCAAAGCGAACCTCATGATCTGTCGTTTCGCGAAGATGAATAGTAACAATATCGTCAAAACGCCAGCTGCTATAAATATCACTATGGTCACACCGGACAGTTCCTGTGTCATTCTCGCACGACAATCGAGACGGGTCGTCTCTCGCGAATAATTGTCAACGGGCACTGGTTCTTACGTGAGACTCGTATATCGCTTCGGGAGAATTATGCGATCTGTCATTCGAACTTTCGAATAAAAACCCCTCCAGTCAGCTGATCGGCGCACGGAGTCGTATCTCGCGCGCATCGTCTTTTATCCAATTAGTATCAGTTATTAATAGTTGTGTCAAATTCTTAGTAGCAAATTTGATCAAATAAATATTATAAATACTATGCTTTATCAATAAATAACACCAAGCTCACCAATGTGAAAAGAATGAATACTACCATTAGAAACATCATGGAAGACATTCTCGATCTCCCTTGCTCTACAGTAATATAAGCATTATAGTAAAAAAAAACTGAGGAGCAAATTCAGATAGAAACTGAACGAAAAATGACGGAGGAATTATAACTGATAAAACTGGAAAGATATTTGTATAAAATAATATAAGGATTTCAAACAAAATTTTAATTAAGAATAAAATTAAGACAAATTATAAAATGTAAATTAAAACTGAGTTGTAATGTTAATATTAAACATAAATCCAAAAATAGACTTTGAAAAGTCACTATAAGAAAGTTTTAATTAAACAAGATTTTAATCTTTAATGCATATGTTCGTTGATCTAGAAAAAATGAGATAATTGTTCATGTCGTTGTATTTGTGATTATATATTTCTTAAAAAATTTTCTATAGGTTTTTTAAATAACGTTTCATTTACGGCGGCGATTTCAACCATTAAACTTTTCTGCTCCTCGGATAATGTTGTATTAATTTTTAAAAATGACAGCACAAGCTTTCCAAAGTTCTTATCTTTAGAATAAGAAAGTGCCTTCCCCGAAAATAATTTGATAATTTTATCGATCATGTTGTGGTCCAGCCGTATGGATAAAAAATTTTGCAGTATAGATATATGCCACAATTTTAATTCCTGGACATGTGCAAGAAACTCTCTGCAAAAATATATTTTTAAAAAAATCATTAAATACGTACGTTATTTTTGAAATAATTCAATTTTTAAAAATGCGAATACAATTATATATTCATATAATAATTTTACTATTTCTAATATTTAAGTAAAAATTAATCTGGATTTTATTATTAAATTTCGTAGTCTGAATACTTCATAGATAAACTTAAATTTTATCATAGAATTTAATTAACGTATGATATCTATCTATCTATCTATATATACACACACATCTAATGTAAATTTGAGAAAAGAATAATGTGAAAATAGAAAAAGATTAATTTTCATCTAAATATTATAAAATTATAGGTACAAATTTTGAAGTTATACATCACGTGTGTGAAACGTACTCTAAGAGAACTGCTTTTCTTTGCTGATCAAATGTATTTACAATAGTAGTAACTAACGTTGTGTCTTTCAACTCAATATTGAGAATAGGAACAAATATAAATTGCTGAACCTCATCAGGAAATATTTTAATCAATTCAGCAATAGCAGATGACAATAAACGAGATGGCTCCTCGAGTTCAACTATCTATGAACGTAATACAAACAATAATTAACATATCAGGAAAAAGATAGGTAGCAAAATCAATAACATGTCATTGGCACCTTTAATAACAAGAGATGTGTGAAAAATGTATTGAGGTACTTCATTTTCTGCTCAATAGTCAAATCGCTCATCGACTGACACAGATTATAGACACCCTTGGGACTTAATTTTCTTTCCATTTCATCCACTAGTGAGACAAGATCTTCATCAGTTAGGCTTTCTAACTGGGCGAAGTCTAGCCTGCCGTTATTTCGTTCTAAATTTTCACAGGCACACTCTAAAATGTCAGACTTCTGCGGTACTGCGACAGCAGGTCTGTTTGTTTCAGCTATTCTCTCAGTTTGCGTAAAGTAAAATTGAGTAGATTGTGGTGGCATTGATTCATTACACATCGTTTGAGATTTGCTATTATTTATCGGCTCTTCGATACCTTCGCTATCCTCACTTTCTGAATGTATTTCTTCTTTATTCTATATTGAACAATGCATTTACAATATTTGTATATTAAAATATCTGTATATATACAAAGCTTCAAGTAAATCTAATATTAAAGATTTTTAGTTCCCATAATTATTTCATGTTTGTAGATGGGACCAAAGAGAATACATATCAATTTAAAAATTAAATAATAATTATTCACAAGCTTCAATTAGAAATTGTAATAAGTAATTCATAGTTGTCGAGTGTCGGCTCGTGCAATCCTAACCTGTCCCGCTAAAACTTTCCACAACGGATTAGCTTGGGCGATGTTATCTTTCAACGCTTCCCTGATAGATTCAAGTCTTGCCATGGTTTCTTCTGATATTGTATACTTTTCGAAAAGAACCTCCGAATCCATATCTTCCCGCATTATCTCGTCCACACGTTTCGCGCATGTTTGCTCTTGTGTTTCCTTCGACATCTTTGAATCAGTGACGTATCTAGTGTTTCCTCTGTAGCGAATTTTTTTTGAAGATATATATTTTCTTGTTAAAAAGAACTATTCGTGTGACCAAGATTTCAGAACAGGCCAAATGCTAAAAAATTAAGCAATAAAATTGAAATAAAATCTACATTTGTGCAATACAAAGACAAACATACATAGAAATAAAACCGTTTTTCTAATTGATAATCTATAAATATAATTATAAATATATATTTTTAAAGTAATGACGACTTCAAGATAAAACCAAATCTATCGAAAACAGATTTTGCAAAGCTAAATTTTTATTACAATATTTTTCTATAATACAATCTGCCACAGAATGACACATTTGACTAAAAAAATCGAGCAGAACTGGTCGTTTCATAAATAAATTCTTTCACTGGGACATACAAGTCCTACTTGAATAATTTAAAAGATTCAATGATTTAACTTTCATTACTGAAGAAACATCATATTAAATTTACAAAAAATTTGAAAGCAAAAATAATTTAGTCATAAAAAGATTAAATATATATTTTATTTAACGAGCTTCTCCGACTTCAATCAAGCTTCGATTAACTTGATCCTTTGTTCAATAACACATTAATTCAATTAACAGAATGGCTCACAGAAAAACTGTGCTATATTATACGTTGTCCTTGATCTAATTTTTTTTTTCTGCGTCATATAACAAAAAGTTGCTAATTCCACCCGAAACAGTACAGTTTTATTAATACGGATTACTTAATCATTACTTAACAAGTTTGTAGAAAAAGAAAACAAGGCGAGTGCACCTCCCCAGTCAGTCACGCGGGTTAAGCACAGTATACGGCGCGTTTCATCATCAGCGCGAGCCAGTCAGTCCGTCAGTCGTTGGCGATCAACGCGCCAGTTGAGTTGTGTGTGTTTTCGTGAGTTTTCGTGCGTCAAAATACGCGCTCGACTGGCAGCAGCACAACAGCGGATCTTCAACAAGCGATTCCATGATCACATCCGTGAGGAACATCGATTTGCCAGAGCGCTCAACCTTTCTCGGCAGCAAAGTAAATACAATCATCGTATGGATCTATTTTTGTGCGAATCTTATGCACAATTCTCTGACTAATATAGAACTCCGAATCTGAAGGTCCTCCAGAATTTGAGATCCATTTCTAAAAAACATGAAAAGAAACATTTATACCTCCTTTCACGATGAATTACCTGTCCAATGTAGATGTCTGTGATAAGCGATGATAATGTGTATGTGGGTTTGTGTGAGTGTGTATGCATATGTACATATGAATTATTGAAATAATTATAAACACATTATTATGGATTCATAATAATGTGTTGGCTGACGTTGATGAATAATTGACTTACAACCGTAAACCGTCGTCGATACGACTATCGCTTCTTTGATAGCTTCATAAATTTTCCGGTGGCAAGGAATTTTCTTTGTTTCCAGTGTGTGATAAACGTTCTTCACCGTATATCGCATGAATGACAACTTGAATTCCGACATGGAAATTATTTAACGCGTTCGTCGCTGCAACGTAATGCAAAAAAACGAAAGTGGGACACGATAAACGATAAGGCTTCACGTTTGACGCAAATCAATTGTGATATGCCAGCCAACGGATGTGACACTTGCTTCATTTATCGGGTCTCAACAATGGGAGATAAATTGCTTCGCATAATTCTGGATAGTTTCGCTTCATTACTCATTATTGCTTAAAAAAAATATATCGAGCAGAATGTTGCGAATAAATTATTGCTCGCGCGTGAAACATCGCATTATCATATAGATGGCTTTATTTACCGGAAACAGAACATTGTGAGAAATAAACCTTCTAAGTATTATTAGCCTTCTATCTTCTTTCATACATATTTCAGTACTTTTTATAAATGGAATAATAGGCTTATCTATAACTTCATTGTTCTTCCTTTTCCTCGTTGTGGTTTTTCACAATTGTATTTAGTGCTAAATATGACTCTTCAATTCTATGTGCACATCCGTACGCGTATTAAAGTATTAAGTATTAAAGTATTAGATTTTGTGCTAGCTTCAAGCTGAATTCCACATCAAGTACATTTAAATTAAGATTAACTTTTACTCTGTGTTAGTACTTTTATTTATACTCCTCATGGACATATTAATTTATCCTGAAATAAGTTTATAATATTAATTATAGTATAGGCAGATAAATAATATAATAAAACAATATTAATGTTCATTATTAAAACTTACCTCTTAAAAAAATGTAAAAGATGCTAGCCAAATAAGATTGGGATTATGATGTTTATTCGTTAAGCAATTATCAGTGTCGGAGTTCAATCTTTAATCTTGAAAATAATTTTTGTTTTCATTCGTTTCGCATCTTGATCTTCTTTTTATTTTATATAGTATATCTTCCAATCAAAACATCGTGCTATGGTTTAAACTGAAATAAAATATATGTAATTTGTAGATGTGTAATATATTTATTTTCTTTATTTCCAAGTTATAAAGAAAGTGATAAAACAAGAGAAAGAAAATTTAACTGTCATATACTCGGTATTGATATTATATTTAATTTATTATACAATTTCGATTCTTTTCTTATATATTACAGCTATGTGGAAAATAATCCATAAACTAATTTAAATCACTTGACTAGATAGTTGTTAACGCACTTCAACTTTCGAAAGAATTTTGTCCCATTTAGTTGCGACAAGATCTATGCAGTCACTTTGGAATGCACTTTCTTTCACGTGACTCAGAGTTGAAAATTATCAAGGCTACATTTCTATGTTTTGTGTTATCACGTTAAATCTAATCTTTATAATAAACAAGATTTCGTTTTTGGAAAAAATTAAACTTTCCTTATTAAGTGAGATTTATGAGATACTATTTTTGATAATTATGTTTACCCTAATGCGAAAAGAAGCAGGATAACATTTATTGAAATTAAGCTGGGTATATAATAATACTATTGTCTAGTAAACTTGAAAACAATGGTTTTTATTAATGACTTTGTTAATAAATGTTTCTGGGAACCTATTAAGCAAAATTTCACAAATTATTTCGTTAGGTAATTATATAATGACATACGCGAGAGACACTTTGTTTTCGAAATTCTTCCGCGTTTTATAGAAAATACAGTTTAGATATCTATACTATATCATCGTATAAATATTTATGATATAATATTTAAGTATTGTATTAATATTAAATTTTTATTATTATAATTTATTATTACTTTTAAAATTATAAGTATATTTAAAAAGATTCACAATTAAGTTTGTATTTTTCTCACATAATATGAGAAATAATGTTCTTAAACCGCAATTTTTTCTTAGTTAAATTATTGCATAATAGATTTATGACTACAATAATTTTGCTACTAAGATATAATGTGATTTGATAATTATTAGGTGGATGTCTCCATAATAATATGTATGCCAAGGATAATTATTACCTATGTTTTTTGTTTGTAGATTGCTCAATTTATAATTAGAAATATAGACTTGGTTACGAGACGATTTACATTTATATATACTTGACTATACGTGTAAGAACGGATGTTTATCGGAGAATTTTTCTAATCAAACCTGTTGTGGCGATCGGTATCTGTAATGTTGCTTGTGCAAGTCATCATCAGTTTTAAGATTTGCGGTTTTAATACATTTGCTTAGATTCATATGTCAATTATATTGATATTCTTGTTTATAATTACTATCGGCAACTCCCAAGGAGGAATTCATGATAGATTATATCTGCATTTAATGAGATGCATCTTAAACGTTTATTTAACCTTAATTATTGCCTTCGCAAGATTATAAGCTTTCAGTTCTTAAGCTAGATATATCTTGCAATTGCTACGATTTAACTTATTGTTAGATACATTCAGTTTTATTAAACGAATTACTTTATTTTATATTAACATCGGCAATTTGATCTTCCATGATTTGCCTACGTAATTAATAAAGATTAAATGGCTATATCTAAAATTAAGAAAAATTAAGATACAAGAGAGTCATATATCTTTTCTGTACTTTGAAATACCCACTCTAGAATTAGATTTTGACCTTGTTGTAACAGTTAAGAGTCAATGTATACATATATTTACACAACGAATGATTGAATCGAGGTAGCACATCTGTCGTGAATTTGCTACATTAAATTATAAGTTAGTCGAAGACCAGAAATAGCTAAATAAATAGTTATATAAATACGTTTATTTTTCCGATCTATTCCAACAATCAATTGATTTTTATAATCTCTCTAGATTACAAACTATTACAATCTAAACTATTGTATAAGATAATAGGCTTTGTATGGTGAAAATTGATCAAGTTCTTATTAACACACGTAGCTAAACTGTTCAATAAAGTCGCAAAATCAAGTTCGATATTCTGTAGCAGTGCACTCAAAATTTAGATTATAAACGAAATACACATGTAAAAATAATTCGCACAGCTACAGAATTCACATGATTAATATGGAAATTCCGTATAGTATTGTGCCATGATAATTTTAGTAGGAAATATTACCGGTAAGAAGCATTGTCTTCCGTTTGACTGTCGTGTGCTAGTAAATCATCGCTACATCGGGAACTGGTTTTACCGCTGAAAAACCCAGAAGGTCGTTTTGTACGTACACGCGTCTCGTTTGCGCGATGCATGTTGTCACTGACCATGCAAACACATTTTTGCAACGCTCGCCGATGACACGATAAAACGATAGGATTCACATAGAGTAGTTTCGAAGAGAAATCTATTTCTAGATAAAAAACGTATGATGAATCATAGCAACACCACTTGTAAACTCGTCGTATGTATTATACAATAGGTGTTAAAAAAAACCACCTGCACTTTTTCGTACTATTTTTGGAATTTAAATTATTAACACCGCTAATTATCTTAGACTTATTATCTTTTATAAAAAAAACATTGATAGTCGAATCATCTGCTTATGAATATTATATATATATATATGTATATTGATTCTATAAAAGTAGCTGCATAGTTGAAATTCTGTATTTTAAACGAATGTCTGTCGGCATATGATTAAGATAAAGATTTTTTTTAAGTTAGTAGCTTCAAAATTATTTTTAGCATCATTAGCATCGCTATAAAATTTATGTAATTTATATAATAAATTTGAATACTCAGATAAATCAACTGCAAACGATTTATTAATTTGAATATTTGTGTTTCTTTAGATTGAACGTGTTTTATTACGCATTTTGAATCTATCACAATTGTTTATTTATCATAACACGTTACTGGACACTCGATCGTGTGATGAGTACTTAAGCTGTCTATCGCGAAGTGTCAACGGCGCTTAACAACCTTTTTTAGCGTCCTTATCTTCATATAATTATCACTGTATTCATCCGGCCTAATGGAGAATTTAACAACAAACAATGTTACTTATACTAATTAAAAGTACAAATAGCATGTTACCTAACTGTCACGCAGAACAAAACGGTAAGAAATTAAATTAATTAATCCAAAAGTATTCGGAAACAATTCGGATACTTCTCGCATCATATTCTCATCATTCTTCATTAAACAAATGTCAACGCGCTGTGTTCTCCACGATGAGCAATTGATTTTACTTATTTATTATGGATTCCCGGTTGTCTCTAGCAGCGGTCTATAGAAACTTAGCAGATAACGCATGATAACTTGCGCGGTAAATTACGCGAAACCTGTTGTGTAATTCTTATGTTTGAGTTACTGCATTTAAAATTCGTGATGGCACGATTAATTTTGTTGGCAGTTATGAAAGTTTACTTAAACCGATAATTTCACAAGCACAAATTTTACGATCGCGCAAAGCTAACAGAAAGGGGCACGCCGAGGAGTATCTTATCAAAGCATTTTTTTTTTAGAAACTAAAATCGCACTTCTCACAAGATATTCGGAAGATTAATTAATTGACATAATAGCATGTTTATCACTTGAACATTGGGCTTTTTGTAAATAATTAGTTGCAATTACAAGTCAACTGTTCTCGCATAGAGCAATTTATCATTCTACTTTCTTTAAGATATTATCCATATAAATTCAACAATGCAATGTACTCCGTTGTTATTCTTCTGCAATTGTATGTAGAGAAAAAACACATCATGGAGGACAGCAATTGATCTTTGATTAATTTGTTTAATTACACATCTCGAGTGAGTCACACGTTTTATGACATAGATAGGTCGTTACACTCGCAGATTACATGCGGAGAAATCGCACTTTTCTATTACCTATACGAAGCTTTATCAATCCAATGCATAGAGAGCTTCTCCTGGATCAAAATTTCAAATATTCACTTTTGCTACTTTTAGTACAACGCTACGTAATATCGGCATGTGCACGTTCCTGTTTATCAGTAAAACTTGTAAAATACGTTTAAAGATACACTGCATATGGGTCACGGCTAAATTGATAGCGAGAAGGAGCATAGTTCGTGTAATAGAATATAGAAAATAATCGTGAATATACAAAGTATACTTCTTTCTTATTAATTAAACAGAAGAACGTGTTTCTATAAATTAAAAATGGTCATATAGTACACAAAAGATAATAAAAGTGAAATTCTCTCTCTTGCTCTTTCTTTTTTTTTTCTTTTACATTACGAAATATTAAGGCATGTGTGATAGCATAAAAAACTAAGTAAAATTAATCTAGAAATTTAAAAAATTGTAGAAATATTTATCTTTATCAATTAAAAATTACTATTATTTAATGATATTGAAACAATTGAATATTATATGGAATTAAATATCATATGCATTATATACTGACAGAACGTACGCAATATAGTTAATTTAGCCATTTATCATAAATTTTATCAAGATCGATTGGGAAATATTTCCAACAAAAGGATACACATGTGTAATTGCACGTGCTTTCACATTCGCGAGACGTCTGCGGTTAAAAATAAACTGTCCTCTTCAACAGGTATACTATACGTGGAATCGCATTATCGGCACAAATAACAATTCCGGGAAGTTTGCACGTACAGCGTAACGAGAGCAGATTTAAGCTTATCGACAAAATTACATAGAATGCTTCGTAAATCTTCAAAGTTTGGGGGTATATCTAATAAATTCCAAAACAATTTTTCTACAGTAAAAATTTCATTGAATGCGCTACTCTTTCGTAACACTCTTTTGGAAATAAGCAAAAATTAATTACTATGTCACACTTTGTGTAAGCGAAGACTAAAATTGATTATTAATTTAAATGTTATTATGCATTCATTATTATTATGTTAAAATCTAAGTTGGAATAATCCAAAATTAAATTAAATTCGTGATATGTTGAGCAATGAAAATATTATTTCTCACTATATATCACATGTAAAATATGCTATAGAATAAAATGCCATCAAAAAATATTTTATTTGTACTTTTGCTTTTTAAAAATAAAATCGAGATATCTGTCAAATGGAGGTTTTAAAGTGAATTAAAACTCAGAAATAAAAATCCATCATCTGACGTGTTTACATATCCATATGAGCAATCAACAGAATTGCATCGGTTGTATATCAAAAATGGACGAGAGGAGTGCGTATTTGCAACTGATAGCCAGATTACACTTTGTTAGTTTACATACTCAATATTGATACACCGGTATTTGAGATTCTTGGGGCAAGGCATGTGATAAACTGCTGTGCGGGGGTCAACGTAATCTCGAGCTTTTTTTTATCATGGACAGAAACAAATATAAGAAGAATATCGGAATTTCCAGCAATCTTTTTTCAATCATGAGAGGAATCACCTCGGATGACTCAGATGAATCTTACTAAGCGCGATAATCGCGAACGCGAAACCATGTTTTTGCGGGAATTATCCATACTGCTGTATTAATTAGTATTAAAAAAGGTAATATAAGAGATAGGGATTACCAATAGTTAAATCATGTGTTGTGTTTTTATAAAGCTTGGGAAAATTTACAAATGCTGAAACTTCTCATCGTATGAATCATGAGATAATCTTTTTTTGACTTCATAATATTTCGGAAATATATTAATGGATAGTTATGTAATTTAGATTTGACTTGTTACACAATTGTGATGTTTGAATGTTGTATACGAATATTACAGCTTCACACAGGTTTCTATCTTTGATAATATTTTACATTTTTAATCAAACTTTATGTGAAATCACTTGTACGTTTAATTATAATATAATATTACACAATAGTGTTTCAGTTTCACATTGCTGATTTTTTTTCACAGAACGGAATTTATTCTCAAAGAATAAAGCTGTACAAGCGAGTAATACATGTTTGTTTGCATCTGACAATAGTGCCGGAAGCATATGAGTATAAGTGGATCGTTAATTTCAGAATGCCATATACATACAATTACCGTAATGGTATGTTCGTGGGAGCACGAAAAAAGATCTGTTCATTCACGATACAAGTAAAGCTTGTTTTTAATCGATATAATTTCAATTTCTGTTTTATTGTCATTATGATTTATTAATAAAGACAGTCTAGAATATATCAAATTAAAAAATTATTAAAATTATTAGAAATATGCATAAAGAGAAATAATAAACTATTATTAATAAGATTGTACGTTCATAAAATGTTTTTACATATTTTCGTTCTCTGTTTCGTCATACTTTTCGTTCCCACATAACAATGTGGCAGCGCAAATATAATAAACGCGTATCTCTAAGGACAAATGCTGCGTCTGCTTACGGAATCTATTTAAGGAGAAATAATGTGAGGAGGGTCTGGTTTGACGTTAGTCGTGACATTGAGAAATATTGCGTGTAATATGTGACATGAATGCAAAGTTTGAAAACGATCTGCTGCATGTTTTAAGTGTCGTGCATATTGTTTCTGATCATAGACAATGTAAACTGAATTAAAAAAAATATATGACGCGGCTCTTCGTCTTATTTAATATCCGTACATTTGTAAGATTTCGTTAAAATGCATTGTTGGAACATATACGTTTAAGTCGTTGTTTTTATTGTTCAAAAGGATTTAGACTATTATCCTTAAAACATGCTGATATTTACAGGCACATCGAGCATTTAAGAAAATGCCGATTCTATCCCAGTTATCACGTCGGTTTCATGATATGTTGACAACGGATGCGAAAGCGGATCCACCACGGACCGGGAGCTACATGCACAATCTTTCAACGACTTCGGATGAGGAGCTGACGAAAACGCAGTCGAAGTCGATGCCCGCTACGCCGGAAAAGGAGCAGGACGACGGTGTGACGTCGTCGACACAAAGACAAAAATCGGTGCCGAACGATGCGAGGCCGACAACACCCACCAACGATTTTTGCACAAAACCAGAAGATCTCGGCGATACGAGGTCGACGAGTGACTCGAAGGAATATAAACGACCAAGGACGAAGACAAAACCGAAATACAGCAAGTATTGTAAGTTGTAATAAGAACTTTATCGTAGCCATAAGGAGCGGTGTAATTTTCAGCATTAAGCATCGTCAGGAATTTTATTTTATATTCGAATACTTTTTACTGCACTCCATAACTTTTATCTGAAACATTTTTTCTTACTGTGCGCTATTCCGAATTTATTACAGTGAGTTTGTGACAACCGGAAAAGACATACGAATATTTTTACGCGAGAAATACATTTGCTTCTTTATAGAAATGAACAAGTTGTACGGATGTAATAAAAAATTATTACAATTTGTGCAATTTTTGAAAAAATTTTAGTACGATCCTACAATCATGATTTTGCGATTAGATTTATAATTTTAAAGACATGATTCTCATTATATAAATAGGAAAACACGATGCGATTAAATAAAGAAATGATGTAATACTATGGTATGTCGATAACGTGACATTTGCATTACAATTTACTTAGGGATTTGGAAGAATTATTTTGAAGCAAATCATACTGCAGATATCGCGATTTTACTCAAAATCAAGTCGAATCAAAATGGCTCGCTTCATGTATCCCTGTTATAAATATTTTTACGACCGAGACACTTTATCATGAGCACGATGAAATGCATAAATTCGGGGAATACCAAGATTGACATAATTTCTATTTGCAGAAGTATTAAAAAAAAAAAAGAAATACTCTTTTCAGCTGTTGCGTGTATTTTGGCGCTTGATACATGAAAAACCGCAGTATAAATTATTTCGTTTGTGAACAAATATTTGTAATCTTTTAATTCACATCTGTGGCTTTATATAACATGGAAGATTCGTTCTCAAATTTAAGAATTTATATTGCGAAATTTTTTATCGTCGCGGCAAGATAATGATATAATAGCCGTCCTAAAAGTTTATATATTATACAAATCTTTTGCTACTTTAAATCTCGGGATTATTCGACGATACAATAACTAATACGATTATATATATATATATATATATAT
>VBVR01002450.1:0-22343 GCA_011638315.1 Tetramorium parvispinum
GTTCGAGGCTCCCCCCGGCCCCGCCGCCCCGCTCCATACTGTAGAAAGTTAACGTCGTGTTGACTGTTCCTTACGACTCGGTGACACAATCAACCTGGCCCGCGAGAGGCCGCGAATCAGCGCGATCACGCCGGTTTGTCCGCTGCTTTCTTCTAAGGGCACATTCAAGCGTCCTTTCTATCTCGTAGATCGGAGTACTTCAACGAGAATCCCCGTGATAGGTTTTCAGAGAAAACTGCTAGTCGAAAACATCAAGCGGTTTGTTTCGTTCGAGGAGAATACTTGTCACGCGAACAAGTACTTTGACGTACCGGATTTCTGTGAAGTGATTTTTTTATCAAGAGTACGATGTACCAATGGTTGTCGATGTATAGTCAATGGGGTAAACATAGGTTTTTGACATAGGTTCGTCAGAGAACTATACGTGCGATTTTATGAGAAATGGTCACAGCGCGTTCGTCATTCCGTCGGCACTCCGCTGACGCTCCGATTCTGTTTAACGTCGGCAATGAAATAAGCGCGTACGCGGCATCCAAGATGATCCGACGGGAATACGTGGACAGTCGCGACTTCACGCTAAAACCCCGAAAAACAATGTGGAACTCACATGGACGACACGCGCGCGCTATGATACGGAGGCTTGATAAATCAGATAACCTGATTGAACAATCGGTTCAATGTCGCCGCGTTACGTAAGAAAAAAAGCGAAAAGAGTTATAAAGTACGTCGCTCAAGTAGGTTAAACTACCAGCACTATCGTATTCATAAACATCTGCCACCTGCGGTAGATGAACGCAGGTTTACCTCTTTTGCTCTGCCACCGCTTTTACCTTTTGAACTTTCGGTATATATCTCTCTCTTTAAGGGAGTCAATCGTTACAAATATTCACAATTTGTCGTGATTCTTCCTCATGCTTTTACGCTCTCCACGTAAGTTCTGTCAGAACGTTCATATAGCAAATTCGGAGTCACTAAGACGGTTGACAAGACATAATCTAGGTTTTCTGCAATACATCTAGCACTGTGTTGATCACCACTCTCTTCACTCACTCTCTCGAAGGAGTTGTTCACCAAGAGCCAATATCCACCGGCTTCTGTCACTGATCAAAGTCACGCCGGCAATTAGACGTGCACGTGACGGACAAAACCCCGGACGTGGCACCCCGATACCACGATCTATATTATCACCACTTCCGAATTGTCGTCCTCCACTACGGGAATCCACGACGTGAATGTTTACATGCAATTTGTAGTTGCGCGCGGCACGAGAGCGACGAGGTCTCCTTACCCGCGACCGTCGTCGAACGCCGCGGCCGCGGGCAACGACGTCGACGTCGCCGCCGTCGTCGTCGGCACGCGCGCGTCGATGATGATGACCGCGCAGCACTCGTCACTATTCGCACCTCCGCCCTTAACGTGCGTCAGAGAGGAGAAGCGCGGAGCGGGACACGGGCGATAGAGGAAAATATAAGAAGGCGGCGGCGGCGGTACCGCCGGTCGCAGCGGTGTATCCTGATTTTCCCGCCGGTAGATGAAACGCGTCGTAGTGGCTAGCGCCGCGTAAGTCGGTTGGTAGGTGGGTCCGCCAGGCTTAGCCGGTTGAGCCTTTCGGACTGCCTGCCGGCTTAAGTCTCTAAGTCGGTAAGCCGAGCGGATCTAGTGGTCTTGGCTGGTGCACTGGCTGCCTGCTAGCTTGCTTGCCTGGCTGCCTGCCTGTCTGGTTGCCTGCCTGCCTGCCTGCCTGCCTTCCTTGCTTGCCGGGCGGCCTGCCTGACTGTCTGACTGCGCCTCTCCCTCCGGCTCGCTCGCTCTTACTCCCCTCCATCCGTTCCTTCTCTCTTCGCCTCCACACCCGGAGCAGACTCCCCACCTAGCACATCTCGCTCGTACTCGTGGTGTCGCCCGCTCGCTCCCCTTGGCACGATCTCTCACGCCTGTGCTCGCGCGTTGCCGCTCTCGCTCGCCTTTCCTCCCTCGACTCGCCACATCTCGAGCGCATCTCTCTCGCTGCCGTTCGTTCGCGATTCGCATCCTCCCGCTTCAGTCCGTGTGCATCCTCGTCCACGTAACGCGGGTTCTCGCCCGCTGGCGCTACCTCGCGATCTCTTACACACCGTCATCTTGTTCCTCCTCTGCACTCCTTCGCGACCAACCCCTCCACACGTCTCACTCTCTCTCTCTCTCTCTCGCACAGCATCCCTTCTTTCAGAATCGCATGGCGCTCCTTTCCTACCGCATCTCGTTGTCCACGCGATCTCTAGCGCTGAATTCCGGTCTCGTATGTGAGGTTTAGTTTGTAGTAATAGCAACTCTCAAGTGCCTAGTCTGCAACCGTTCTTTCATCGTCTGTTCCTCATCTTCAGTCATCTCGCTATAAATGTTACAATAATTTTATCGCTATAATAGAATTTTCCACGCCGCCGCGATCTTTCGCGTCTCTTTTCGTTGCATAGCTACTCCTCAGTTAACGCTCAGTGTCACCGACGCGCATCCCTTCCGGTCCATCCCTACCTTCGGATTTTAACCCCACCTTTGACCCAGAGTTGCCCCTCCTACGGTAGCGACGGTGGCCGGCGTGCTTGCCCCTTCGAGCGAACGCACACGCACACGTGGTATTTCCTCTTTTCTCTTAAACTCTACCGGCGATCTTGTGGATCTTGCCGTACTACGACGATTATCGTTTGTTGTTTCTCCCGGTCGACCTCGTAGCGCCTTGACCACGCGAGATCGCGATTCCACCACCGTCGGAGTAGTCTCGGCGATTACCCTTCGCCTTCGTAAGAAATACATAGCTATATCACCGTTTGTTTACCTGTAAACTCACGCGCAAATAAAATAGTGAAACAGCTTGGGCATCCTTGAGCTGTTGCGAGAAGTCAATCTTACTGTTTCTCTTGGGTGGGATTTATAAAAGAGAATAAAGTGAAGAGAAGAAGAGCGTCAGGAAATTTTATTACAACTTGATTTACAAATTTTCTTCTTAACAATTATCTGTGACTTGAAGCGTTGAAATTGATTGGCAATCTAGCTTTGCGAATAATACTCTGTATTTTTTTTATACCACAATACGCATTATGAGATATTACTATCGTTTAAGGGTATAAAACGATTATATTGTATTATTCGTAAATTATTGTTCTGTTTCGGATATACCTAATCTCGCTTTCTATTCAATGATCGTGTGTCTCGCAAAACTTAAAATAAAGTTTGCGGCTCTATTTAAAATCGGGATTGCTAGTACGCAGTTATCGCACGGCTTATCAGTCGGAGCAAATATCGGTCTGCAGTGACGTCTGAAGTCGTCTATATTGGGCATGCTATTCGATTTCGAGAGGTGTGCCTCGAACATAAAGAGTTTATGACTGCGCGAACGTTTTCAAGAAAAAGTGAATATCCGATTGCCTGATCTACTGCCAAATGATACGATCAGTCGTGCAACATTTATGCACGATCTGAGAATTTAGAATCTATTATCAGCGGCTGTTTTTAGATGAAGAATAACATGCATATTGGAAATAATTCTGAATGTAACAGATAATGATTTAGATACGCCAATCGCTTTTTTTTTTTCATTATTTAAATAATCACAAAGTCCAAGTTTATCGATGTCACCTGTTTTTACATAACGTTTGAAACTTTAGTTAAAATTTGGGAATGTAATGAAGTAAATAGGCACGATTAGCTACGCCCGACAATTAATTTCCACCTTCAAGACTGACCAAATTGCAAGCAATGTTTAATGTCTCGTCCGTTGATTCCCTATGTATTATATCGATTGCGTCAACCGAATAACCTACAAGTTTCTCGGTGACTACTACTTCGTAGACATGACGGCGCCCAACTCGTTCTTATTACGGGCGGGGAACAAGGTTCCGGAAGGGTCAGAGACGAAGTGGGCCGCGCGTGATCCTCGTAAGAGAATCGTCGTCAGCAAAGGGAACCGTGGACGTCGTGACTAGCGTCAAGAAGTTGTCACGCAACGAATGGGGATGGTGGTATCCTTCGAGAAAGAGAGAAGAAGAGAGAGAATGAGAAAGAATATGTGGAAGAAAAGCAACAGAAGCAGGGAAGACGGAAAGGAAAACGAAAAGAGACGGAGAGTAACTACCGGCGGTATAGAAGGATCAAGGGGGAGGGGACGCGACTCTAAAGCACTCGGTGGAAGAGAACGCGACGGGCGCGCGGAAAACGAAGAGCGCGATACGAAAACGGGGGTTGTAGCGGCAGTACATACGTCAAGCTAGGAACAGAGCGCCATCCCGGGGATCCCCTAACGCCTCGGGGAAAGTAGAGGAGACAAATGACAAGATGGCCACGCCTACCGTGCAGGCCGCGTGGGCGTTATTTGCCGCTGTGTGCGTGTGACTTCCCAGAGTTCAGAGCTAGAGTGGGAGCACCACATTGGCGCGACTCGGCGGCGGTCTGGTGGGATATGGGCGAGAGTGAAAGAGAGAGAAGAGAGGAGAGAGGGAACGGGAAGGGAGAGAGAAACGAGAGAATGAGAACGTGGATGCGGGGTAGGACGTGTTCACCAGGGTGTCTTCTGATTTTTGAAGCGACCATCCGAGTTATATGGGCAACGTACAGCGAGTGACATGTCGCGGCGCGGCCGAAACGTGGAGAGCACTTCTATCTCGGTAAATTAAAGTCGAAGATGATGATCGGGGATGGACACTGGCTTCGAATGAAATGTGGCTTTTCCTACTTATAGAAAATAATGTGTATATTTCTCTTTCTCTTCCATCTTTTTCATCTACCCTTATACATCGGCGATGTCTTATATCGAGCGTGAAGCGTACTTCAGTATTGGCATTTCGACAGTTCTATCGGACATATCGGCAACTTAATATCGTTTTATACCCTTAAACGATAGTAATATCTCATAATGCGTATTATGGTATACATAAAATAAAAGGTTAACATGCGGAACTGCTCGGCGAAATATTATATTTATTGAATGCAGTAGTAATAGTCAACGAGATATGATCCGCGACATAACGTTGCATCTATTACTTACATAATATAGTGACATTGCAACTGTAGGAAGACGATAAACAGAACTTTGCAATGCGCCATTTTGACCAATACACGATAGAAATGATCGGGAGAATCGGACGTTTGTATTATACGTCCGGCCATAATTATTGTAATTCAATAATAATTGAAGGATTACGGATTATCTCTGTATATAGGAGAGTCGCGGCACGGCTTTGCGGCTGGCCTCAACGTCGAGGCTGTCGCACACGATTGCACTCGCTATTCGCTATTGGTCTCTTTCGATCGACGTTCAACCCTGACTGGGATTCAATAATCGGTCCGTCCTATCGATGGTTAAACTTCGCGCGACATGTACTCGACGCTCTGTTTCTTTATCGCGGATTCACCGCATACCTTGAAACCGATACATGTGTATAAAGTGTTTATTGAGAAAATGATCAAACTTATATTTTTTTAAGTACTGATAGTCTCTTATTTAGTCGGCAATTTTTAATTATTGTGCAAATTATTGTGTCATTTCGCGTGCAATATTAAAAATGTAAATAACATAAATGTAGTTATATAAATACTTAATATTAATTATAGGTGAATTATTAATGTGATGAGAATAAAGCTTGAGATAAATTTAGAAAGACGCTGGAATAATTTGACGCGTCTTTCTGAGAACGATCTTTAAAATCGAATTTACGTAATTTGCGAAAATGACGTATGCGTCTTTCAATCAGTTAATTTGACTCTTGCTATTGACATATAATAAACGGTAATTATTTACGCGCATAAAACTGAAATTGCAGAATCTTATCGGTCGGTTTTACGAGCCGCTAAAAACAGAGCCTCACATTATCTAATTATCACTCGTAATTCTAATTACTACTCCGCATCATACGTGTGATTATTATTTGTACTTGTCATTTGCTCAATATCGGCGACAACCATAAACTAAGTTATTGCCGGGATGCCATAAAAGGATAAGATAGACGTTTATCAGCTACAAGCGGTCGGTTGCTCGTTTTAACGCCGAGAACTCGACTCGCAAGTACACACATCTGACGTTAAATATTACCTGTCGGACGACTATTTGGCGACGCGACGCAAAAAACGCAAAAAGCTCAGTCATATTATGCAAATTCCGTTTAATTTGCAATATACAAAATATGCAATTGACAGATGCGTAAAAATTAGTTTGGAAGCAAAACATTTTTAACTAAAGAATAAAAGGATTTACACTATACGTTATACTTACGTTATATTGCATTTATTTTAAAACTTAGAAATGCTAGAATATGTTGTGTATTATGTAATTACATAAAAAGGATATATCTTGTAATTACTACTTTTAATAGTCACATATATTAATATTTAATATTATTTCAATAACACGTACATATATATATATATATATGTATATATATACATTTATTCATCTCATAATGCAATAATAACTACTTATATGCTATAAACATTTTATTGATCGATGATTGCTTTTGAAAATATTAATATGCAGTACATAATCTGCTATATGCATGTAAATTTTTATTTTTTTCGGAGCTACACAATTTGTAAAAATTATTTTTCTTGTACACGTGCAGAATTCTCTTGTACATAAGTACGGAGTTCAGGAAACACCCACTCGACTTTAGATAGTCATTGGTTATTGGTCACTGGTAATTTTTGTCGTGATTTATTAATTGATAAAATAGATTGCTGTCGGTACTGACATTTGAATTAAAATGATTGAAATGAAATTGATAAATTGATTTTTCGAGATAAATTTTCAAGATCAATTTTCCATGTTTTTGCAAATTTTTATTTTAATATTTTATTTTTTAAATTAAATTATAAGTTAAAAGTTTGTTATAAAAGTTAATAAGTTAAAAGATTTTATTAACGCAACAGTAATGTTACAGATTTTTTATTTATTTTCACAAAATTGTTATTAAAAATCCAGTAATTTAATCAGTTTTATAAACTTAGTCTATTTTGCAACTTTACTAGTTTTCCAAATTTAGAAGATCAACTGTTACACTGAATTCTTTGACTACGTCTCATTCCATGAATGAACGAAGAGTCATTCTTATTTCTTTATATCTCTCAGAATGGAAAAATGCATGGATGTTAGAAAAAAATTATCTCGATTTATACGAAACATCGGCAAGATAGGCGAAATAAGTCGATCGTCGTAAAGGATCTATTGGCACCCCAAAACGTTTCTATGATCGCAAGAGAGCAGATCAATTGTCACCGCCAACGTGACTCGTTCATGTTTTACTAGCGATAGTAAAACGTGCCCATGGCGCAAACAATCGATACTCGGTGCGGAATATCGTTTTCGAGATTCGTATCTGCCGCCGCGATAACATCTTTCTTTGTGCCTGCATTTACCTCCTCCACCGCCGAATCTCAACAAAGAAGTCTCAAAGCAGGCAGAGTTCACATTCTTCCGATTCTTCCTCTTATCACTATTCTCAGAACGATACATATCGCCTGATTCTTATTGCAGGGTAATCGATTTATCGATTAATCAGTTTTATTCACTTTGGTATGGCCAAATGTTGTTTAAGGTTGATCCTCAAATGTACGTGGAAATGAAAAATAGTTTTCCTTTTAAAAGCTGGTTTTACGTGAAATATTTTGCTACATCTTTATACACTAAATTATTTTTAATCCATAAAACATATACAGAAAAATAGTGTGTCTGTTTAAAATATAAAAGTATATCAAGCATTTCAAATTTCAAATTTTTTCTTTTGCCTACTCATTAATCAGTTTGAAATAAATTTTTATGTAACATAAGTGTTCAAATACTCATAACTATTACGGTCTAATTTCCAATACACGAATAGATTATAAAATTTTTCTTGGAAAAATTAACGTAAAGTTTTACTGATCCTATTTACAAAATTTGAGCCTGAGATTTCAAGCGATGCTCGCTGAAAGATACGCAATAATTTACATCTTCAATCGGTTTTGTCTTCTATCGGTTGATCGACCTGCACGATAAAAACGGCTAATCTGTCTATCTCGATTGTAAAATGTGTCCATCCGACGCGTCGACAGTTTATCTTTAGGCGGAATCTTTTCGCCAGTAATTCGAACAAATGTCAGCACTCGTCGTGTCATGATATATAACTGCAAATTAATTTTAATATTTCTACATTCTCATGGAAAGAAGCATCTTTCAATTACATTTTGGCCAAGTGAACGAAAGAAGCATGCACTTGTTTTACGCGCGTATTGTCACATTCGTCGAACTGTCCCGAGTTTATTTCTCGTACGAAAGAATCATATCGATTGCTGTCAAGAGCAGTAGCTCGGGGGTTGCTCTCCGTTTCGATTTCGTTTACTATTGGTGCCAGCCGTTCTTCCTTTTCGCTCCCCGGACGCTCGTGCGTTTTCTTTTCTCTTTTTAACTCACCCCCTTCGCTCCCACTCCATACAGCCAAGCCGTTCGGTCGTTACAGCGCGCCGTCTTTACAAATTTTATATCATTTTTATGAGGCATAAAGTCGTCGAGAAGCCGACCGAGGAGAAAAGAGAGAGGGTTGGAGCGCGAGCGCAGGGGTGCGGCAGAGGGGAAGCTTCTCGGTCCAAATCACCCCTCTCGGTTCCCTATCACCCCCGCCAGTCGACACTGTAGTCACGTGGCTGGGCGGAGCGGATCGTACCCCTTCGTTCTCGCTCGTCGGCGTGGAGTACGAAGAGCGGGGCAAGCCGGCAACGTAGAAGGGGATGCTACGCCACGTTAGGGGTGGTGGATTGTAATTCGCCGGACGAACTCTATATCGAGGAACGCTTCATGTCTTGTCTTGTTAAAAAAACTCGCGATCACCGATACGTCTTTTTCATCTGTGAAACGAAATATAGTTTTGGGAAAGTGTTCGTTTTTACGATCGAGTTTTATGGATGAAATGTTTCTTATTAAAACATACAACATATGTAAATATATAATACATAAGAGGAAATGTAGATAATTCTTTAATGTCAAGGTAAAAATTAATCAATAATTAGAAAATATGATTAAAAAATAAATTGTAAGAATTAAGTTGCGATATCTGAAAAAGATTTAATATTAAACTTATATAATCACTGAACTTGTATTATATTTCTTTTTAGAGGTTATTTATTATGAAAACTATTTTAATCAAAATATGAGACACACACACAAAATATGAGTCGCAATTAAATCAGTTAATTGAAAAGAAAGAATAATGGAATAACAACTCGCAACGCGATGAATCGATTGGTTCTTTGCGTTTATGCCACTCACTGCCCAATTATACGGCAAGGATTACTCTTCCAGTTTAAGGTTAATCCTGTTTAAGATGGACGGAAAGTAGGCGAAAACTTGGTTTCTTACTCGGTCAGCCTTTCGGCGATAGTGCGGCTTAGCGGCATTAGGAACGACGATCCCGTTAACGAGCTTTCAATGGAGCAGACGATTTCGCTCGCGGATTCGTTTCGCGCTTCTTTAAATACGTAGCACGGGATTCGATTCCCAACAAGCTTGACGTCGCTATCCTCTGATCCCTGTGTTTCGACTTCCTCGAGTTAGCTCTCTGTGAGAAAAGGATCGCTTATGCTTTCCGTTTTTTATTCTATCTTGTATACAAAATAATTCAACAAACATTTAAATATTATACACACACACAAACACGTTGACTCTTATTAAATGGATTTAGAGTTAATTATATTTAAAACATGAAATTTTTTTATGTTGCATCATTCTCTCTAATTATATGCATCTCCGAACACATATGATACGTTCATACATATGTAAAAAGGCACAGTACGAAGTATTAATTTATTCATATATATGCGGAAGTCGGATCGTAATTACTATTTTATTACTGCAACATACGGAACGCAAAACTCTAGTCTGTCCACTGTGTAAACTCTTTCCCTCTTTCTCTTTCTTTCTCTGTTACTTTGAAATTCAACGCGCACGTGTAAACGGCGTCACCCTTTTGCGTGTTTTGATAAATGAACCGCGAGCACCGTCATCCCCTTACCCGACCTCCTTCAGCCCTCTTGATTCCACTCCATCAATTTTCAATCACAAAGAAGTCTCTGCTCCGCCACCGCCACAGTTATCGCGACTCCTTCTTTGGCCGGTTATAGCTACCTATATACTCGTTCTTCTATCTTCTTTCGTATCGCTTTCCATACTCACGATTCACCTGTCTTAGTCCACAAAAATCTTACCTCAGGAGAAGCAGATACATTTTTTAATCTTCATCAATCGAGCATAAAATCATTTTTCTATTCCCTTATTAAAAATGGAAATAATTTTTATTTCTTCTAGCGTTGATTTTTCTTAAAGAAGAACAATACATTGTTCTTGTGGTTCATTTTTAATTTTAAATATCAATATATAGCAGACAACGGGACGAAATAATAATTTAATGAAAGCAAAATGGGTTAACTGCTTTAACGAACGTCGTGATAAAAATTATTGTCGCGATTGTATTCCGTGGCTCAATGCGTGCTGCAAGGGATTACGAGGATAAAGAGAGGCGTGCAAGATAAGCAAATGTTTTTTTTTCTTTTTTTATTATTGGTAAATGTTCGAGACTCGTGCGTGACTAATCCTAATGAAAGCGGACAGCACGCATTGGTTGTGTTTAATGACCAATGGAGATAATAAATGTACACGGATGGTAAACATTAACGATTGTACGAATTATCTTCTTTCGCGCCGACGGCTCGGCAATAAAGATATCTTCCCATGATTATTGTCTTATGTCCTATGATTATTGCATGGAAAACGTAATAGACAATCAAAGATCAATACGAAATTGAAAATGTAATGCATAAATATTGATAAAATCAATCGGATTGTCTGTTGTATTAAAATGGTTAAACTTCTAACGTTAAAGAAAAAAATAATTGTATAAAATTAATAAAAGCATGGTAGAGTACATAGTTTATGATATAGTTATAAAAATACATATATAAAAAGAGTTGTTACAATTCCATTAAGTTTACAATATTATCCCTATTTCGCAATTATTCCGATTACATTGATAAATTCTAGCTATATAGATAATTGACTTAACTATTTCAAGATATCTATTATCTCGTGATCTATTATTTCGTTCATATTGCAATAACTGAATTCAATGACTAAAAGTCATTACATTTCTTCTTGCTTCTCTTGCCTATGTATAGACGAATTCAAGTTTACAAAATAACATCGAGCGTCACCGAAATCGAAGAAATCTTCCATAATCCAGCCGGTGGTTTCCACCGTAGTCTCTCGGACGACCCGTCAGGCCGCAAAATATACTTGAAATTACGATCTATCTAGTCCGAGGGACGCTTTCTTGCCCTCGATTTGGCCCCAAGGAAGCGAGAAAGAGAGTCCTCCGGTCCTTCTCGAAAATTACTCAATACGCGAGCGTGTGCGGGCGCATATCGTGTACGTCGATACAACGCACACCGTTTCCGCCGGCCACGCACACGCCTGCAGTTGCGTCGATACTCACGCACCCACACCTACCGCGCTGTTACATCGGTCTCGCACACACGCGACCGGGGAGTCTCGCGGCGGGGAGCGTAGGTGAAGCTGAAGAGAGGATACCCTGCAGTCCTCCCTTCGTTCCCCGTACTCCGGAACAACGGGCCGACGACCAATGGAATCGCGAGTCCGGGGCGGTGCCTTTGGTGTCGGCCAACATGGCAGCTCTTCGTCTTGCTCACCCGCCGGCGGACACAGTGCGGAGGAAGATCCACTTCGTACATCTCTCGTCGATACTCCCGTTTCCACCTATTGTTCCTCGCACGTTTCATTGTCGCGGAGCATCGAGCCACGTCTCCTCTCGCCAACCAGTCGCCAGAAATTTCACGATGCAGTGACCCACGTAATTCGGACCGGATAGACACATCTATAGCATTGTTTTCAGTAAACGCCAGGTATGGCCCGGTCGGACAGCTTCACGTCGCCGGATGCCGGACGTGAGGTGAAGTGCAAGCGACAGGTGAAGCGACCACCACGGCCGTTGCATCGTTCTTAATTTACAGCTCGACGTTTGCGAGAAATATCACCGAGTGTCCCGTATCTACTTGAAATCCAACTTGAATTCTTTATTATATATCATACCGATCCTTAAGCGAATTTTTTTCTATGTGATTCTGATATAATTCACTTTTCCGATTATCTTTGGAATTGATTAATACGAATACTTTCATAAATTTGAGATATGCTTTATCTCTCTCGATATTAGAGGAAATAAAAAACTTGATGCAACAACGAACACGAAGTTAATGATAGATACATGATTTTTATACAAATTTCAGACAAAAATTCGGAGATTGATAGATTAATATAATTCAATTTTGAACATTTCTAAAAAATGTTTTTTTTCTGAAATACACAGAATTGATGTTAAAAATGATCTACGTAATGATTTATAATTTAAATTGAACTTCATCATCCATTGCTTGCATAACAGCAATTACGCAATTAAGATTTGATATTGCGATTTAATTAAAGTATACGTAATCAATATTGACATTAAGTCGTGATACTTGAAATTAGTCGTTGCAAATAACCACGCAGAATGATATTTCTTTAAGTCGCGCTTCCGATTTTTATCCCTGCTCGATTTACCGCTCGGTCGACGCTCGGAAAACATTTATTACTTCTTCTACAGATCTGTACGCGAAACTTCACGAATAAGCGTATAGGGTGCGTCAATAATATATCATTACAGGATTTTAGGCGACTTGGAAATGGAGTTTTGGCGCGAACCACGGCTAATCTCTCATGTAGATAATAATGACTGGAAAAGCATTGTATGTCTACCCGCGGAAAATTCATTTAACCTGAAGCTCCGCATAACTTATAATGGCTTAGGTGATATCGCAAATTATTTTCCCACCGTGGCCCGGATTAAGCAACGCCTGCCTAAAATAATTATCCCCGTCCTATCTGCGCGAATGATAATGTTCCTATAAATACCTTAAAAGCTAAGAGCCCGCGCTTGAATTTTCCGACGCTGTAGGTAATCGTGTCGCACAGTCGGAGTTAATTCTCAAACGACCAAAATTATAGTTATTATAGTTTGAATCGAATTTCACTTTTTTGAAAATTATATACTTTAGTTGGCCGAAAAATTGTAGAAAATTTATTAAGTATGGTATGCTGGAAAGAAATTTTGAAAACTGCATTACATTTAATAAAATTGGAATATTTTCATTTAATAATATAAATAACGGCTTGTATATTAAAATATCATTCGATATATATAATTTTATGAAATCTATCATCAGATAAGTTCCGTTTCTAATTCTATGATCAAAATGCGACACTTTTTCGAATATTATATCGTACGTGGCCCCGTGCTTCGTTCGTGCGACGCGAGTATACATTCAAGGACCGACATAAAGATAAGTTCTTTCCACGAAGACAGTAGGAACAAAGATTGTAAGAAGGTGTGAAACGAGCCACGTGCTCTCTACTACGCGCTCATATATCACGGCCCTTTCCATTCTCTTTCTCTCCTTCTACATCGCTCGTCCGTTCTTTCTTTTTTTTTTTACTTCTCTCTTTGCATCTCTCTGTCATTCCGACGCTGCAAGGGTGCAGGGGTGGCGGCAGTCTATGAATATTCTTGTTCGCCCCGGCAATGAAATGATGAACGACACCCCCGTCCGACGTCACCCCCTCTCGACGCGCAGCCCCGCACCTTTTGCCGGCATCCTACCGAAAAGAAGAGGCTCACGCTCGGTTTCCTCCCGCGGTTCCTCCATGCGAACCGTACCATCGGTTCCTTAAACTTCCGCGAGCGTCGAGACCACCCTCGGTCTCATTTATCAAAATCAAGCTACCGCTATTGGCAACTGACGTAATTGCTCGAAGATGCTGCGCACATTCGATAGAATCGTTAAGACCTATTTAAACGATCTATTTAGGCATTTTCTTCATCGTTATAACATTATACCGAAATCATACCGACATTATTTCGAAAATATACCATATAACGGAATAATCTTATATTTTTTGAATTTCTTTCTTTCTTAATCATGGAGTGTTAATATCACTATGCATATACAACGCAAATTAATGTAAAAAATAATAATATTAATAACGAAGATGGAATCAAGGACTTAGAAATCAGTATTTTAAATAATGTTATAAATGACAAGTTGAATGAAAAATATTGATATTGTGCGTAGGGCAAAATATGGCTGTTCGTGATCCATGTGTCTATATGTTTAGATAATTAATTCTCTTGAGCGTCGGTAACTTTGTTATATTGAGTGGGAGATTTTAATATTGCGCATACATCAAAAAGTGATACGATGTTCGCGATTCATGCTATGGACGATTGTTCCTCTCAAAAATAAAGCCATGTTGGTAATTTTGAGACGGTAATTTGGGGAGAGGCAAATTTGCTTTTTATGACAAATTATCATCTCGAGGTGTAATAAAATGTTGCATCTACAATGGAAAGAATACCCGTAATTCTCCGAGCAATAAAAACTGTCGTTTGGTGGGAATTTGAGATGGCCCCTTTCGTAATCGCGCAATGATCGTTCTCTGATTGGCTTTTATTTTTGCAACGACTTCGGCGACGAGCTTGCAGCGACACATCCGGCGATGTGACGCGAGCGATTCACTGCGAGTTGAACGACGCGCGGCGGCTCGTCTCGTCTATGACTGACGGCTCATAAAACCTTATCGTCTGTTGTTCGGCACGAGCAAACGAACCCCTCCCGACGCTATCGTCTCTCTTGGGTTAACGTAAATACGAGAAACGATTAAATGCGAGCGATCCTACCAGCAACTTCCAAACACTCGTTTTAGGTAAATTCTAAGGTGTCATAACTTTTTTTTTTATCTCTATCTTAGTTTCGACCGGCTAGTTTCTAAAATATTTATACGTGTCGTTAAATAACGATCCATCAGATGATCACATTATGGATGTATACTGCCGAAATTTTTAATCTCTCTTGTCTACAAATTTTTTTTTAACCATGTCTAAATTTATTAAATTAAATAAGGTATTATTTTATGAGATATTATTGTCTCAAGATTATAGCTCATTTTTACCATTGAATTCTTTTACTTTGCATTAATAATTCATTCGTATTGTCAATTATTTCAACATCAGATCGATTATCGTATTCTTTTTTAACATATTAATTTGAGAGAAACAGAGGATATCTTAAATGATCTAAGACACTCTATATTTCATTTTCCGTTTAAGATTCTTTATTGGATTTTATTGTGGACCCATATAGATAATTGTTCTGTCAGTCAAATAATAAATGTTAATAGTTACGACACACAAATGTACGAAATGACGTTTTTTCCTGCATTTTCGATAACCGCGAGTCAGATGACATCGATCAATGATAAGATTATAAAAGATAAAGCGACATTTATTTCTGCCATTTCCAAAGTAAACGAAGCGGCCATGAGCGTATAATTAATCTATTACGATATTAAATTTCATGGCTAAAAACATTGAAAATTGTTTCAAATAATTGTATATTTTCATATTTTAAAAGATAATATTAATGATGATATTGAGGGGTGATAGATTCAAAATGCAAGTAATAAGTAAGAAGTAAATAAAAGGATTAAACCTTATATAAATCCTTGCCATCTAGTAAAAAGAAATACATATTTGTGACTTCAATCAAATCATAATCAAAATTAAATTATATTTTTAATTTTTGATATGAAATAATAACGATTTTTATTTTTAAAAAATTTTTAGCAAATCGCTTATTATCTGACAGTAGATAAATTTTTCTTTTTTTAGATTAAAAATTTTATATTATTATTATAATACATTATTCCTAAAATATTTATCGCGAAAATTGATAAGGCTTGAAATTTGAGCAGCAGTCTTATTTTAAATTAATATTATTGTGTATCTTATTCATTACGTCTTACCACTTATTGCCGAATCTGTTTTAATAGCCGATTCCTAATTAATCTTTTATCCTCCTATGCCACGTGTCATTAACCGTAATCGTCTGATAAGAAGTGGACTCACTTTGACGACCTTGACGTACGTCAGTCACCCTCGTGACTACGGTAATTGTTACGTGTCCGCTTCTCCGAATGCCATACGTGTGCGACCTATAGATACGTTATACGCGTCGCGTATTCGCATCCGTCAGATTTTCCACGTCTGTGAGTCGACGCGACGTGTGCTCCCCGTCGGCGACCGTAGGGAAACCTTTAGGGGTGAAAACGCGCAGGGGATGGCAGCAATCTCCGTCGAAACGCGTTTCTCACTGCGGCGGTTGGAAACGAAATACCTCGCGATTTTATTCGCGCGTACGGATCCCTACTATATTGAAAATACTAATGGATTTAGCAAACCATCCAAAAATGTTTTACAGATGCAAAATATTTAAATTAAAATGATAAAAAATAGATACATACATTGAATACATAATAATTAAATACAACAATAATTAGAAATAAAATAACATTTACTCCTATATATTTTTATCGTTTATTCATTTAATATTAATATCGTATGTTTCATAAATCGTTCGAGCAAGACCGGCTTTTGTATAAATATTGCGACTTATGATAATAATTAATCGTATCCGCAGTCTTCTGCTAATAATTTGCATGATCGGAGATGTGTCGCGAATATTTGAGAGAGTCGAGATGGCAGAAACAACCCTCGGAGTTGCGGCGCGTCGGGGCACGCACATAGGGGCGACGAGGACGCGTGTCCGCGTTCCCACGTGTCGACGATGCCGGGGATCGTATCGGTGCACATGTATACCACCGTTGTGTGCTGTCGTTCCGTCACGTTTCTCACTCTCGCAGATTCTACACCGATATTTGCCCTATTCGCGGCTATAAGTGGGTGCGACCATCCTACGACAGACAATCTCGCGAAATTTTTGGTAAATAATCGACCGTCCTGTAAAAATACTCGATTACTGAATCTATGCGCCTTACATTCTCATCATTTTTGCATTTATACCAATTTATACCAAATGATTTCATTAAACAGGATTAATTTTAATCTTTGTAAAGAAGTCCAGCATATTGTTATATAAATTGTATCAAAATTATACTTCAAAATTTTGTACTCGGACAATTTTGTTTCATAATATATTTTTTAAACTTATAATACAACATACACATGAAAACAAAACGTAGTTATATAAAAGTATGCCAATGATGTAGTCCAGTTTTGATTTTGTGACATTCATATCGACTTACAATTATTTATTCATCATGTAAGAAGATATATTTAATAGGTGCGTAAATTATGTTTGACGGTAATTGCAATCAATGTGACGATCGAAGATAAATTTAAGGAAGGAAAGATCGGACCTGGTCTTGAAAGTAGGCGGGGGAGCGCACGTTAATTAACTAAAATCAGGTCCGGATAATCGAAATAATCTCCGGGGCCACAACGAGAGGGGATTAGACGTCTACCGAAATACTAATCCATTTGTTATACACCGGCAGCAGTAAAATCTATCCGCCCGGGCTCCTAGGACGTTGTTATTTTAGGTGATATCTGAGAGTATGGCTGAGGAGACGCGAGAGGGAACGGTGAATAGATTGAGGAGAGGCAGAAGGGAAATGCGGAGAACGGTCGTCGTCGCGCAGGTTGTGGGTCGAGCCTTAGCGAGGGAAGCGCCCGAGGACCCTCGAAGGTAATCTTGGCTCGTTCGCGGAGGGTTGCATTTTGATCCCCGGAGCTTCCGCCGTGGCACGATCTCTCCGCGCCACCACTACGTCCGGGCTCACGCATTTACTATAATTAGAACTCCCTAATTAACGAGCAAACGTCGCACGGGTCTGTCGTAATCTCAGGCTTGACCTTCCACCATCGTTTAGACGCCTTTTCTCGCCCCGCGTTTTAATCCGCTTTCCTCCTCTGCTTTCCCTCACCGCTTCTGTCTGCCCATTCGCGGAACATCAAGAAAAAGTAGAGGCTGCGCGCGGCACTAAAATATTTATTTCGTTCTTTTTATTTTGAGATTAAGGGAAACGTATATAGTAAATGCGATGTATTTTGGCGATTGTCAAAAAACAAATGCTATTAAATTTTTTATTCTATTTTTATATGAAAAATTATATACGGTTTTAAAATCATTATTAATATCTTTGTGATACTTGATATTGTGAGAACATTTGGAAATATTTTGAGAGAGAGAGAGAGAGAGAGGAAAAAAAAATTTTGTAAAATGTGACTTCTAATGAACTAATAATAAATACATATATTTCGTAAATCGATGCGCGAAAACAATATTCTTAAAATATATTTCCAGTGATACTGATTTTTTCGTTCGGTTAGTAGTTGGTATCCTTTAAAGTTCATACGAGAAATGATAACACGACGAACGTTCCCCGTTTGTTCCCACCGCATTCGAAATCACACGACACGTAATGTCAACTCTGACACTCATGCGTTACCAGATACCCCTTTTCCCTTAGGGACGAGTTGTTTTAAAATAATTTTAAAACATTGAATAAACACCACGCGCTAGCGCGTGCAACCATATTGAACCAAAATGAAAAAATAAGCTCTTTAAACGTCACCCCTTCGTAAATCTCTAGTTAGAGCCTCACCCTTTCTTTCTGTCATTAGTAAAGGCTAAGAAATGGCAAATAAACTGAAATTAAGAAATATTTTATAGGATTGTGCACTATTTAATTGAATATCAATTAATTTTTTTATTGACATTTTATTTAAAATTTATTTTGATTATAATTGAAGTATAAATATGAAAGTTTGATATACTTGTATAAATTATATATTTATAAAACTTGTATAAATTGTATACATTTATAAAAATTAACATTTAAACATCATAAAATTGCGGAACGATTAAAGAAGAAAATTTTATAGAATTAAAAAAATCATATAATAATTTATGATAAAATTTTGAAATATTTTTTTTATCGATTAATATCATAATATTTGTATTGATTAATATTACACGCTTACATACTCATACATACACACACTATATAATTCTTAAATTATTTAAATTCTGTATAAAATACCATTCCTTTATGGAATACGAAATTAGAAAATGTTTTACCAAATCAAGAGAAGCAATGGATTATAATAGAAATTATATAATGTATGACGTCTGGTTAATTTAGTGTGTTGCTTATTATTCGCCATGTCATTTGCGGCTTTGTCTATTTAGCTGAAACGACGATGGAAGAACGAAATCCGAAAGGAACGGTAAAACCCGACGGGTAGTGCCAGTGTGCACCGCGCTGATAAATATAACGTAACAAGTTCAGTGGAATAACAGCTTCATCCTAGAGGGATCAATGCGACTTTGCTTCGACTTTCACGCAGAATTTCCTTCTGGAAAAACGTACGCGTGAAAGAATCGAATAGATAGAGCGGAGTCAGTTCAAATATGGTCTATACGATAGAAACGTCATTATACACAGCGATTTCTCAGTCATTACTTGTGTGAATGTATCTTTAAAAATAATAATGCCGATTAAAATTAATTTCTAAACATATCAAATTAAATTTCGAAATATTTAAAGTCAAGTTCATTGTTAGTTAACGTTACTAATATTTTTTATATTAGATTATTTGACTCAGATTGTATCGGTCTGATTTCCGTTTGATCAGTTTTATTACAGAATAAATAATTTATTTTTGTATATGCAGTTTGACGTTTTTATGAAGGATAAATTCTTTTGTCAAACGCAATGTTGTGCAATTGATCGTATTTTTACCTACCTATGTTGATTGCGTTCGACAAAATAGATCGCGATCGTTAATTTGTAATGACGAAGAAGCTTTCCCATTTCCTTAATGGCGGCGGCAAAACTATGCGCGCGCGCGACCGTAAAAAGTAAATTAAATAAGAATTAAATACAAATAAAACCGTTCAGCCAAGTAATTGGCTGGTAACCTCGCTCGTTGCCTGACGACCGTCTGAGATCGTTCTACCCTTAGAGCCCCAATACCTCTCTCCATCGTTGTACTGGGAAAGAAAAGGGATCCTCGTCAATAGACATGCGCCACGACGTAATCCACAGAAAAATTACTATTATCGAGATCACTGAGTTTACGATTAACCGAACAATCACGTATCCATGTGGTATCATGCAAAATAATAATAACTTTAGATAACAAATTAGACGTAGATCGTAAATATATCCACTATAAAGCAAAAATTCTGTTAACTTTTAATAAAAAGGTTTAATACAAAGAATGAAGAAAGGCTGAACGCGTGCAAGCGCGAAAATTCATCACCTCGCGCCGCTGTGAGGTTCGTCAAAAAGCGTTTTAAAGGAGCTAGGAGAATGGGGTCAGACAGAGGAAGGGTAGCATACTACATCTCATAGCCGAGGTGGAGTTTTCGTGACGAGGCGGTCGGCGGGGCAATCATGGCCGGATTAGACGTATGTATAAGGATCGTGCTGCCTACTCCGGCCTGGTGGAGAGAGTGTCGGAGGGTTGCCGGGTCAAACGGGTCGCAGGATAGACGTTTGCGCGCGGGGTGAGAAACATAAATGATATTTCATGAGGAGCATATGCGTGCGGAGATGACTCCTCCTCCGCGCGCGAGGGTGGCTCCGCTGTCACCCTGAGCTGGCAGCGGGGCGCTGGTTTATTACAAACAAGGATTACCCGGGTAATGGGACATTCTGTCCCTTCAGCTCACTGCCGTGCCGAGTCGAGCAGTGAGAACTCGGTGCGCACTGACTCACGCTTTTGCCGATCTTCGAGTTGCCTGCGCCTCCAACTGTCAAAGGGGCGAAAATGCGACCGGGCAATCGGGAGATCTCTTGTTCACGATAGCCAAGGCAAGATTGTGGAGCCATTGGATAAATTTGTCAACATGATCAGATTAGCATAGATAGATAGGATAATCGGATCTTTGTCACTATGCGAAATAACGGTGACGATTGACGCGATTTAATCATTCGCGGTGTACAAAAGTCTTCTAATACTAGCAATTTTGGATCTACGTTACAGTCACGTCGACGATTCGCTGCTTCTCGGATGGTTCCAAAACGTAAATCTCGCCAGATTATGCCAATAGCGATAATGGTATTTGTAAAAGCGGGTGCTTCATTCGACGAATTGCAGGTTTCAGTTTAATCCGAACGTTCTCCAAGCGTGCCGCTCAAACACCGCCCAAATCCGTGTTTAAATACTGTAAAAAGTTCCGTCGATTTTGCGACTGTATCCGGGATTCGATTGGTCCATATGAGGACCCTCGATATTTAATTTCACGCTGCTCGGATGAATTCTCCGCGGTAAAGTTGGCCCGCTATGACACCTCGATTTATCCGCCGATAAAGGTACCCGAACTACCGATTTAAGTTCCTCGTCCGGATGACCGCTCACGTGCATCGGTCTATCTGGTTTAGGTGGTGCCGGTAAAATCTAAAAATGTTCAAACATATCCACTTATTTTTCATACTGAAATTTTATATTGAATAATTTTGCATATTTAATTTAAAATACCTTAATCTCGTTTCGCAAGACGCGCCAAGTTTCTCTGCCGAGCGTTTCCGGCTGGATGGGCACGTACATTTTCGAAACTAGGGTGTCTCGACTGTGAGCGTAAACGCTATTTAATGCGATGTCAAGAGCGTCCTGCGGAACCTGTAAAAGCAGTTGCATGTATTGACAAAAATTGGCACAATACAAAATTTTTCTTTCAATATCGACTAACAAACCTGCGGTCGGATGAATCGACGATCTCTGCGGATGCTGTTTAAAGTATGATGAGCAAAGAGACGCTCGTGAGCGCTCAATTTGACGTTCCAGTCTTTATCCGACGGCGAGACTTTATCTCCCAACACAGGCCCGCGTGAAATCCACGCTCCTTCCCGGGAGATATCCGGCACAGGATAAGGATTTCGAACGTAGAATGCTTGGGCCATTATAGCGCGACCTATCCCAACACCATGCTTGAGAATATAAAATATATCTACGAGTCAATTTTTTAATCGAGACATGCTACGATCCTAATGTTGTTGCCAATTGAAAGCAAAGTCCTGTCAGTGAATCGTTTAATTAGTTTACCGAGAGAAGTATGCAGGAAGATCTAAAATTAACAGCAATTCATATGTTTCAGAGATTTCAATTAACAAGTTAAACTTTCATACAGTTTTAATTTTTCTTTAGAAAATTTTTTTATTTGTGATTGAAAACAAAAAGAGAATCGGTACATCATTATTTTCATCTCAAATTTATTTATACTAATAGTAGTAGACGCGCACTTCGCGCGCGAAATTTCTCATTATTGTAATAAAACATAATTTTTATAAAGATTTAAGATTAAAAAAATTTCTAATTTGTTACATACGTATATAAAACTATCTGTGCTAAATTATCACAACGTAACCAATAGAA
>VBVR01002451.1:828-17154 GCA_011638315.1 Tetramorium parvispinum
CAATCTCCGCTCTCGTTCAAACGCGTTCAACGTCAAGTATCACGCACCTGTATCTCGCTGTAAAGCGCCCGGTAGTTGGACATGCTCTGTATGTCATCGGTGAGCTTCCGCGCCGTCTTGTCGAGCGAGCTCGCGCTCTCCACAGTCCCCTCGTTCATTTCTTCTTGACTTTTCTCGCGAGGTCGTCCCGCGAACGTGCCGAGGACGAAATCGAAACGTGCGCCATTTTTAAACAGACTCCGGATCGCCGCAGATCGCCGTGGCAACCGGCGCTAGTGCCACTGCCGGAGATTGTCGGAGATTGTCTGCGGCGGGCCCCGCATCCGGAAAGGAATAGATGTCGCTATCAAACATATGTTACATTAGACAATACAAAATAACGTAAATAGTCATTAGAGCTATTCGATTGTCGCACTGCGATAACATTTGTCAAGCCCAGGGCGGTATATTTATATGGTATTTTTTTTTTAGGTTAACCCTTTTTTTTAGGTTAAACCTGAAAATCTGACCATGCACGTGACGATGAAACTATATTGAATTTCCGGGTTAGGAACGGACTTCCGGAGTGATAAATTCTTACATCGTGGACCAAATTTTGATTAACCAGAGTGATATCACAGTTTTATCTTCTGTGATAGTTAAGATCTTGAGTATGAGCTCATTGGCTGAATTTTTAAGGCTTGAGATAAGGTTTAAGATAATCTTATAAAATCCGACTATGAGTATCGCATTTCTAATACACGGCGATTAATTATTAATTAAATAATAGATTTTGTTAATCATGAAAATTTTTTATTATTGGTCTTGGAAAAAGAAAGGACGATGAATTAAAACTAATTTATCGTCCTTACTTGCAAGTAATATATTTGTTAACATAAACGGAATTATAATTTTGTTGTTTAACATATGGAAAGATTAGACTAAATTAAGTTAATCGGTGATTTATTATATCAAAAGTAATTCCTGTATTTTGTTAACATGACAAAATTATTTCTTTGTAGTTTGACACGTGGAAAGGAAAAATTAGATCAAAGACAACGAATGTGCAATAAATAATTTGCCACAAGCAAGTTAAACTAATCGCTAATTAAATTTATATTATAATAATCGAAATTTGAAGTTGCAAAAAAAATTGTAAGTTTAAACGAAAACAAACGCCACGTTTCAACGCTCGAGAGTTCACTGCTATCAATCTCTCTCTCTCTCTCTCTCTTTCTCTTTCTTTCACTTTCGACATGCCATTTGGAACTGAAATGTCGCTTGCAGCAGCTTAAAAACGGTGTGAGAGAATCATCTAAAATGCGACCCACCTCCGTCAGTCGATTCGCAATCGTGGCCGGCTACGCTATGTCGTAGGAAAATGGCGGCGCAGTAGACCCGGTGTTGTTTTGAAAGGTGCGTTCCTGCTAACGAGCGAACGAGATCGCAATCGGCCACCATGGACATCTCGAGTATGCTTGAGGTGCAGGTAAAGGAGGAGACGGATGTCAAGGAAAACGGTAAGCACCTTGGATGTTGAGAGGCGAGCGACGGCACCTGTGCCTGGAAAGCCGATTTCAACGAGCGCGTACTCTAACCTCGTGGTTTTTCAGTGACACCAGGCAAGGATCAGGATCCCAGCGCGACCAGCTCAGCCGCCGCACCGATCTCCCAGGAAGAGAGCAATTTCTACAAGCTCATGTTCGGCAACGGTCAGCACTCTAGAAACAAGAATCTATTGCCTTGGCTTGCAATGACTAGTTCCTAGTTTAGTTTATAGCTCAGTCTTGCTTTCTAATTACGCTCTAGAGAACTAGGAAGGAGATAGGTTTATGGTTGTCACGCGTGCAGGCAAAGCCGTCCAAAAATTGTGTCCTGTAGCATAAACGACTGATTTTGTTTTTAGAGATCGCATCCGTACGATTCCGTAGAATTCATTGTACAGCCTGCGACATACACATTGGCTCTGCCCCGGCACAAAACCAGAACATGTTCGAGCACCCTGTACTTCGTACGCTGTTGTGTGCAGGCTGCCGCGATTTTTATGGAGATGGCACTTTTGAACAAGGTGGCGTAATGAGTGTGTATTATGTACAACAGTCAGATAAATGATAATCTGTATTTTTATTGCATTCTTAGGCGAAGATGCTACAGATATGTTCTGCAGATGGTGCGCCAACGGTGGCAATTTATATTGCTGTTCATATTGCAGCAATACATTCTGTTATAAATGTATAAAAAGAAATTTTACGGCTCTCGTGAGAAAGAAAATCGAAGCGGACGAAAAATGGAAGTGCTTTGTTTGCAATCCGAGGGATTTGTATACCGCCAGGGCTGAGTGCTGGGCTATACTTCAACACGTTCAGACAGTGAGAAGGTATTGCAAAGACGTAAATTTTGCAAGAGTGTACCAATTTTCATTTAATTGTATCACTGTATTTATCATTATGTAAGTCGTAAATCTCTATTGACACTTATTATTTGGTGCGGTGTATTTTAGGATACTTGTGAACGAAAAGAAGTTTAGCCGTCAGGAGATCGAGGAGAAGATGAATCTCGACGAAACGTCGTGTTGTCCGCGCAGAAGTAAACGTAAGCGGCGAAGACTTGATGTCGGATCCAATTCCGAGGAGGAAGAAGAACCGTTAGCTAAAGTGATGGCTAGAACTAATGGGATATCCAGTAATTATGTAAAACGTAAACCACTGAAAAAGTGCAAATATACCCCTCCAAACGGCATTAGGAGAGAAATACAGTTCAGACCACCGATTCCCATCAGACCGCGTCCGGCATCGTTCCTGAGTGGCGACCAATCTTTTAACGCTGAACCGCCAAAATCTGCAACCAGTCTGAAAAATTCCGTCGTAAATCCAAAAAGTATCATCGTTTCGACGCCTAGCCTGATGAAATCGAATACCTCATTAACGTCGAGATTCGATTCTAATGCACTACAGCAGCAGCAGCAGCCTACCTTGTATCATACATCTTTTATGAATACCTCGGGATCCACCGCTTACATTCAAACACCTATGAATTCCACGACTCGAATCATTCTTCCGCAGTCACAGTCACAACTGACTTCGTATCGATCTCAACAGACGAGTTCGTATCAACCACAGCAGACGGGTTCGTATCAACCACAGCAGACGGGTCCATATCAACCACAGCAAGCGAGTTCGTATCAACCACAGCAGACGAGTTCGTATCAACCACAGCAGACGAGTTCGTATCAATCACAACGAGCAAACTCGTATCAATCGTCGCAGCCGCTTCAATCTACACCAAACACCATGGTATCCATACCTAATCCAATGGACAAGCATGGAAGATCCCTATTTCTTCTTCCAAAGTCGAAAGAATTGGATGTAACGTTAATTCCTAATATAATCGAGCTCGATAGCGACTCCGATGATGAACCAAGAGTCGTCGCGCAGCAGAATGATTCGACGAACGACGAGAATAATATAGACGCTAATAATTCCACTAATAAAGTTGTACCTGTTGCTCTTACCTGGGAGAATAGTGATGACGATTTTCTTAGAGAGGAACAACCCTTCAGAGAGATTCGCGCAACTGTAGGAAAGGAAGTTTCTTTCAGTGAAATGATGTTGCCACACAACCAAGAACTCGACAATCTTTTAAGTGACACGAAAGAAAAAGTGTATAATTTGTTTAACTTGAACAATGCAATTGAAAATATTGAAGTGGAGGCGCAACAAAGAATGAAGCGCTTCTATTTCAATATGCGTGACACAGTCTTTCAGTTAGTGCACATTAACGATAGGATAGTACGTCAATACATTGAGTGGAAGAGTTCTCGGAAGACAGAAACTGAGACATCGTCTTCGACTAACGAAAATGCATTAGTATCCCAAAAAAATGTAGATATTCCTTTAGATATGATTTGCGTGAACGATTCTGACGCTGAAACCGAGTGCGTGAATCAGATTAGGAAGCCATCTGATTTAATTAAAGATAATAATATTCTTAAAGATTTGTTATTTTGTAAGACAAATGTTGTGGATCGTGGTGTTGGTGACGATAGTGTGCACTTATCTACAGACAAAGCAATTCAGGTATATGACACTGTCTCGAGAGATTATGAGAAATGTATTGGTTATTCTATGGTTACGAAAACCGATCAGGATCCGAAAATGGACGATAGTGTTACGAATTTGCCGGCCACATCTGACAAGAATTTCGGTAAATATGAGGAACAGTTTATCTTTTATTTGCAGCATATAGAGGACAATGGTATTGAGACAGAAAGTATGAAAGGTGTAGACTTGGATGAGACATCACTTCAAGAAATACAAACAGGTCCATTACTTACTCCGCATTTGCTCCAAGATATTGATTCATCTACTGATCAAACGAAAAATTGCCAAGAAAAAAATTTAAGAGATAACATTAACTCAGTGACCAAAGATAACAAAAATGATACAGTGGATAAGAATAATAAAGAAATTATTAATAATTCCGATATTATTAATATAGAAAAAACGAATATGCAACTAGATGATAAATTGCAACAAACGGAATTACAAAAGACTCAAGCAGATAAAATGGATGAAAAAAAAACAATGTCAGATAATAACGAAGTAAATTCGAATAAAAATGACAATATAATAAATAAAGTTGCTTGTACGGGAAATGAGGAGGATTGTACTATTATCGATGATTAATAAGAGGGATTGTTAATGTATTTTTTGTTAAATACTCTTATCCAATTGCAATTATAAATAAAAATACGTGTTAATTTGGCAGTTTAATACTGTTTAAAAAAGTTGCGATACTTCAGAAACAATTTGTATTATATAAAACCTGTACATTTCATTACTAGATCTTAAATTTTTAGAAAGAATTGACATAAAGTAAAAATCTTATTTTCAAAAATATGTTTATCTCTTCATTTATTTAAAATATATCTAATATATTTTGAACATAATAAACGACTTTGTCAAGAATTTACTTTGATAAATATCTTAAGAAATTAATGAATACAAATTTTCTAACATAAATTTATCTAAAAGAATTCCAAAATTAAAAGTTAAAATCAGTGGGAGATTTGAAAGAATATAAAATTAAAGATAAAAAATTAGATATGTGCGCAATTACTATTTAATATGCATTCTCTAATTTCCATTAAAAAGGCAGCTTTATTATTTTTTTAATTAAATATTCAACAGCTTAAAGAAATCTTTCTATTTAGAACTTTTCGTATATTAACTATTATTTTTATTTTCATAACTGTTGCTATTTTCATTAACTGTTAGTAATAATTTAATTATCTATTAATATTACATGTATAATATAATATACATATATATAATAATTAATAAATATAAGTATTGTAATTATTATCTCTATAATGGTTAATATTCAAAATCTTTTGTATGAGTAATACTGATATATCGATTATGAGAATAATTTGAGACAGATACAACACTATTTTTTCACGAGTCAAACATGTTGAGTTTATTTCTTCTCATGTTAGATATATGAAAAATATACAACTTAAAATGTAATTATTGTTTTATTTTAATCCTCAAATAGCACAAAGTTTGAAGTAAAACGAATCATAAGTTATGCATCTGTTGAAAGAATAACATATTTTTATTTTTCATTAGTAAATAGCAAAAATTGAACATGTGAATTTTTACTTTTAATCTTAAATATGTAGTTTGTATTACTCAATTATATACTTCATATAAACTTGTACATATATAAGAGCATTGACTCTATGTAAAAAAATATATATATACATATATATAAATCAAGTTTATGCTTTTCCTTATAGTATATTATCCTGGATGAGGATAATAATGGATTATTCAATATTTCTTTATTATTTTTGTTATACACGAACATGTTATGTAATAAATACGAACAGGTCGTATCTCTCATATTTATCCCTAAATTGTAATTGCAAATTGTGTGCGTGTGTATATATTAAAATTTTGTGCGAAAGAAGAAAAGTGTACGAAGCTATAAATTGATTTATATATATATATAATAAATACAAACTAGACTACTTTAAATGTAATATAATTTATAAAACGTAAGTCTTGCGATTAGGCTTTGTATATATTTTCTTTTAGCAGCTACAGATATTTTAATTTCGTTGAAATTCTGCTCAGCACTGCCTAAATAAACTTAATATAAACAGTCACTGTGGCGTAATTGTTTCCTATAAAATAACGACAATTACATTTCTCTCCAACGTATTTTTATTTCATTTTTCTTATATACATATATATCAACTTACAGAAACGTAACATTTGTCCAATCAAGACATCTTATTTTTATTGATACTTATTCGATTTATATTACATGTCAAGACGCATGTGTCTCGCTGTAACTTTATAAAAAAAAAATTGTTCATCTTTAATTGTATATATCTCAAGATTTATACGAACACAGTAATTATATAAAAAAATTTGATAGAAAATCTAAAAAGTATTAGATACTTGTAGCTTTTCGTGGACATTTTGCACATAAAAAAAGTTTCATATTTTTTTTCTCACTGCGATACGCGAAAGATTCGCATTATGTTACTCACTTACTCGTTGGTACTTACACTTTTGTTACAAATATAGAAACTGATGATATAGCTCGTAGAACGTACTTGAGCAAGTAGTGATCTTTGTGATAATGGTTCATTTAAATAATAATGTTAAGAAACAGAAACGATAATGTCGAGTTGGCTTAAATTAACAAATTAACGATAAATACGAAGTAATACGTAAAATAATCGAGAACACACATTCGTCGACGCTTCGTCGTTGATGACATTTATACGTTGCATGATGGAATCATTGTTGCAGTGTTGTTCCTAGAATTCTTCATTCGTTCGTACAAATAACTTCTCAGTATCGAAATTGGCCCTTTTTGCCCATTCCATTATGGTACACTCTCAGCGGCGTGTAATTTCCATTTCCGTTCATTGCTACATTTGCAAAAAAAATTATGAAAACGATGAAAATTATAAACATAGCGCGCGTTCGGAAACAACACAGTTCTCCATGATGCATGCAGAAAAGGGAAGAATTTCTCGAGGAAATACGCAGAACTGATCTTTTTAAATCATGATAGATTTCAATTTATCGTGAAAACCAGAAAAGTCAGTTCTGAAGATTTCCGTAGAGATATATGAAACATTATTAAGTAACATACATGTAAATTACATGTTTCGAAGAACCTGAAATAGAAAGTCTTGAGCATATTTAATCACTTACTCAGTTCATAATCTCTTATGGCAGCTTGCAAAACCAAAGTTAAAGTTAGATGCGAGAATTGGATCAGCGTATGCGCATATTAAAATACTGTTTAATAATTGCTTACCTTGCACGATTGTGGGGGGTTGACGGGGACCCTGGAGGGTATGTGCATGACATCTCGGCTTCAGTAGACCATGATACAATACGAAATACAGGCCGGCAACGATGGCCGCTGCTACCGCCATACAACGATACACGAATCTCAGCGATTGTACGATGTCCTCATCGCCGAGATGGATATAAGCACCGATGACAGCCCCAAGACATCGGCCTTTGGATAAGAAATCAATAATTCAATCGTACTTGACCGTTTAACTACCGTTAATTAATTTGGAAACGTACCGACGCAAAAGTGAGCTATCACAGGCAGTGCTTGGGCAGTCACAGTCAAATGACGCGGTACTAAATGTCTCAGGTAGAGAATGGCAGTAACCCACATTATTCCTAAAGTGAATACTTCTAAAGCTTCCGAGATTAGAGACCACCAAGGGTCAGATACGAGACTCAGTCCGGTGAACCTGGCCAAATGTATCGTAATAATTTTTTTTATATTTTTGAAAACGAAAATGGCTAACGAAAACTTGATAAGATCTTTCAATTAGATTAATAGCATCACGCAATTATCAAATTAGAAAAATGTATTTACCTGATTATGTACACCGTGAAGGCAGTGATGAGAAGATTACTGTGGCCACAGTAATCTACAAGATGTTCGGACTTCCAGAGGAACAGGAATGCAGGTATCGCTCCGACCGTCATAGCGACACCGATGGAAAGGTCATCACCCCCTAGTTTTTGCAGATGTCTATGTTAAAGAAAAAAATATATAAGAATTCTTAATATCAAGAATACGTTATTAAATTATTTTTGTAAAAAGCCAAGATTATTTTGATAAATTCTTACAAAGGTAGATAGCTATCCATCGCGCTCCAAAAGGTTCCCATGACTAGCAGGACGAAGACAAGAGCGGCGGTCTCGCAGCCGTACCTCTTGACAGCGCTCATCGGTAGCGCCAGCATACCGCTTCTCGTGTGCCACCACCATTCTGGTGGACTGAGTGGCATGCCGTCCGCTGACAGAGCAATGATAGCCGCGAGGATCATCAATGCGGCATGCAGGACGAGCGGCAGCCAATAAGCCGGTCCGATGTTGCCCGTTAGAGTGCTCAAATAGCCGGTCAATGGTCCCAGCAAGGCGAAGCCAAGGGAGCCGAAAGCCAATTGGCGTCCTACGTCGCCGCGACCGCACGACGTCTCCCTGGTTGCGATCACTACAGCTGCGTCGATCAGGGCAACAGCGGTCGTCGGGAAAATATCCGCAACCGAGCGCACAAACAGATACATCCAGAACGCCGCTTTCGTCCAATCTCCGGTACGTTGGCATTTGCTTTCTATCAGCACACCGCCTGTAACGCCGACATTATCATCGTATTATCGCACACCGGCATAAAAGAAGATATCCTGTTTCTCCGCTATCAGCGTGGATAAAAAGCGAGTGAAGGTGATACATAGCGTTTAGTCTTTCCAAGTTTTTATCTCACCAACTACTGCAGCAAAAGCTGCCTACAACAATCACATAAAAGTGTTAGAACATAATTATTACAGCTAAGAATCGATTTTGAAAATATTTTCGTGGACACGTATACTGCGTAATCTTAATTATTTAATTTTTTTATGTTAATTAGGAGATTCCATACGTATAACTTGATAAATGTTTAATTTTATGTAGATTATTACCCGGAAGAGTATATGGATCAACTAGGTCGCATTCTATGGAACAAGTTTGATTGAACGCGGCCATCCCAACTTCCAGTTCAGGCGGTATGCGACAGGCAAAGGACTCGGCCACGGGATACGCACACCATTCATCCTCGTTTTCAGGATTCAATGCCTGTCCGAGGCTACCGTTTACTGGTAGCGTGCCGGAGTACTCTGTGTAAACGTGACAAACGACATTGTCGTTCTCGTCCTTGTAGCACAGATGTGGCGGCTCATTCTCAATCATGACATAACGACGAGCCTTTTTCGTCTCGTCACGATTCTCCTGCAAGGATAATAACTTATGTAATTATATACATATTTGACAAACTAATGATCTATTGCTGACGAGACATATTAAACTTCTAGTTATTATAAAAATATGTTTGAAATTGCTAATAAACAAAATAAAATTATAATCAAAACGTACTACACTGATTAATTTTCATATTAATTAACACAAAATAATATTACAAATTAATAAGTGAGAATGCTCGATAATATTTGTAGTTAAATGTTATTTATAATTGGTCTTTCATTTTATTTATATTTTATTAATATGATAATATTACATTTATGATATAAATAAATTATTAAATTATTGCTTTTGCTATACTGCAATTTTACCTGCGCATAAAGTTCAGTGTCCAATGGCGCGACAGTGGTCTCACCACTGCCATCGAAGAGATCTGCCTCGGTGTCGACGTTGTTTCGGAACGTCGTTGTGCGTGTCAATTCTGAATGCCATCGTCGCCAACCGGTCGGGTAGCAGGCATAGTTGCAATTTTCTAACAGCATAGCACCAACACCGCTGTCATCATCGGTCCAGCGATGGCAGCCAAAACGGTCCTCGCATCTCTCTTGTCGCACCTAAGTTGGTATGATTTAGTTAGAAAATAATAGGACTGGAATAGAATTTAAATATTTATTCAATATCTAATATTTTAATTAAATTACATAATTGAAATATTCCTATTTTTTTTATCTCTCAATTTTTCTTTCACCCATCATCTCACGATAAACGCACCATCGCTCCGTGCCGATCACAATTAAACTTGAGGCCCGGGCCCTTCCCGGCTGGTAACGCGCGATCCACCGTGGGCACCAGCATCAGCAGCGAGTAGAAGAGCGCCGAGAAGATGCAGGCGACGGCGATCATCACGCGGAGGTAACGACCGGTCGACGATTTATCATTATTCCTCTGACGGGAGGCAAGCTTGTCGGCGATCGGTCCTGCTATTAGCGGGCCCAGTATCGCTATCGCCGGCGAGACCATCGACACGAATCTGACATTCTCGATGCTCAGTCCCACTTTCGTCATGTGCAGCGGAAGAAACGGGAAGAGACAGCCGATACCTGAAGAGAGATAATCGAAGATTGCGACATTAGAGATAGCTCGGACTGTAGCGATATGTCTAGATCGATGCTCACCTCCGAAAAAGATGAACAGAAGACACTTGAGTGATATCAGATTCGTGTTGATGAGCTTCTTCTTCGGCAAGTCCTTGTCCATGTCCATCTTTTCCGTTGACGCCGTCGTGGCCATCGTGGACGAGCAGCCGGTTCCTCTTCTCGGGAATTATCGTGAGCGTCCCGCTCGAACGGGACGACCTGGAGTCGTCTTCTACGCTGACTGATCGCCTAGCTCCATCGCGGTGCGCCCAACCTGCGGATGCGCTTAAGATTACATCAAAGGAACAATTACGGATAATAGAGCTATTTATAAATGTTTACGAACAAACACGATGGGGTGAAGAGCGAGCTACTCGTGCTAGTTTAACGCAAGAAGCGTCATTTCGACAATTAATTATATTTAAAAAGAGATCCGGTTTCTAGGAAACGCTGTAAATTATTTAAAAAATTTAGACACAAAACTGTCAAATATAAAATCGAATTCATTCCATTGATATTGAGACTTAATATACAGATAATCGTTGCAAATTGATTGCTCATCCAACACGTCGACGATGGCATCTCGGTCGATCGAAAGAGGTCATGCGAATCGAGCACGTGTAATCGGACAGGAAGACCATCGCACCTGTACGCGCGTGCGGGACATCAAAGGCAATCTACGGTTGTGATATATCGACGCCACGTGGTTCGCACCGCGATGACAATGGAATTGTTGTACCATATTTGCACCTCGTTGGTACCGCGATGAACGTGCTTCGGAGGCGAAATGTTCAGTGTATACCGCGTACATCGATCCCTACGAAGGACGTATGTGAGCTTATAAAAAAAACCCTTTTTGTTACCTTTGTTATTTTGTTTTGTATACAAAATCTTACAGATATTTTTCCTATCTATTAACGTTCGCGGCGGAGAAAAAATTGAGACGCAGACGGAAGGGAGAGATAAGCAACAGTTACACAAACTTCCACACACAACACAGATTTATTATTATCACACTGCAAACTCCGATAGGTTGCCACTGCTCCTACTCAATATTCGGTTAATTTGACTAAATGAGATAAAATTAACGACATATTGAGTAAGCCTTACTCAATATGTTGTTAATTTATCTAATTTAACTTCCATGTTAGTCAAAATTTTACCTCCCTTTTAATAAGAATTAATGAAATATTGAGTAGGAGCAGTGGCGATCTATATGGAATAGTTAAAAATGACTCAAATTGAGCATAATTTAATACTACGAATTTAACAGTGCAATATTAAGTATTTGCAAAAATAATTTTCTCCGAAACGCGTCTGAAACAAACACAGGATAGTCCTTGCTGTAATAGAGACCAAGCGATTCCTCTCGAATTTCTTTCTAGCCACCAGCAGCAACCTCTCACATTGACAGACTGACGCGAAAAAAGAGATCGAACCCCGCGGGGGTTGCGGGATGGTTTTACAAGTCGTGCTTCTGGACAGTCTCGATGTTTTGGAAGTCCTTTTCCTCCCATGCGACGTCACGTAGAGATAACGGAACATTGTTTTAAGAAACGGTACTTTTGCCGTTTATATTCTTTGTCTCCGTCTTTTAAGAATTCGCGTTGGACCGCGTCGATTGGTCGCCCCCGCTGCGAAGAGCACTCGTATTCGTGATAACGCACCTCTCGTATTTGTTGATAGCGCGTGACAATGATCGCTGGGCGCCGCGATCACAGACACGCGCGAGATACGATAATTCGCTTTGACGAGCCGAGCGGACTTTTACATCCGTGCAGGGAGGGCTTTCCCTGCACTGCATCTTTGAATTATTTGTCATCTATTTGCAAGTATTGAGAAATGAATCTCAAACAATTAATATAGGTTCTAGATTTAGGATAATATCCTAAATAGATATTTTTCAAAGCGTACAGATGGAAAAACTTTTTAAAACTAAACAGTCAGATGATAAAAATGTGATTACAATGAAAATAATAAAATTGGCCGAACGTCCGTTGAGACATATTCCGATTCGACCTTCGACGGGAATTCACGCTTATTATTAGATATCATATTGGAAAAGTCTCTTGGATTAATAAACGTGATAATTCAGTCGACGACAAGAAAGACAGTAGGTCGGCAATTAATATTCCACACGCGATGTTTTCTTTCCTCGGCGCGCTCGCGCGACGAAGTCTTCGAAATAGTTGAACTGAAAATATGCGATACTGAAATTTCTTCAACGTCACATCCGTAGGGAACGGCGATTCGGGCCGGAGGCATTCGTTTCTGTCGTGGGAAGTTCCATGTATACGCGAACGTGACGTTTATCCATGAATGAACGCGTATAGGTATACACCTTTGCGCGGTGAGAATTTATGCCAAGGCAAACGCGCCCGTATACGATTACGTGGATGCGCTTCTGAAGTATTGCCATATCAATCTTCCGATCCAGATGCAATGAATTCGGGGCATTCAAGGCGCATGCAGCTCGTGCACGTACATGTCGTCCCCTGCGTACGTACATGTGTGCATACGTGCGTACTTGCCGTGACGATCGATTTTCATGCCGAGCTCGCGCTGATGTACTAATTATATTATAACAAAATTGTTCTGTTTTCCCGCGACTGTGTCACTTTCATTGAAAGCCGACCTTTATAAAGCGAAAACTCCACTTTTGCAATTTCCCTACAATCAATGGAGTGGTCTGCCTGGTCCAGTCAATTACGGAGATAGAAATTGCGTCGATAAAAAGTCCAAAGAAATTTTCAATCCGGCACTGAAAAAAATTCCAGTTAAAAACGGACGAATCAGAAAAATCTTGCAGGCGTGATCAAATTTTCTGGTTTATTGTGATAGAAATTCTGGTTATTATAATAGAACTCGATACTTCATAATTCATAATAACCAGAATATTTCATCACGCCTACAAGATTTTGATGATTCGCCCGTTTTCAACCAGAATTTTTTTTCAGTGGGTTAAAAAGTTTTCAAGTAACAAAGAAATTTTCCAAGTACCCGAGTTAAGAATTCTTTGTGAAAATCTGGCATTTCTTTGAGGGTTCTAAGCAGCAAGGTATTAGGATTGAAGTCGATTCGTTTCTCATTCATATCACTCATTGAATTCCTCTTTCACATTCCAAGCACTTTCTTTGCGACTCTTTCTCACATTATTTCGCATTCAATATTACTTTCATTCAACGACTGCGTTGCAGGGGAATCTGCGAGAAGAGGGGAGCGAGAGCAGTTGTGAGCGGTTACAATTTATCTTCGTGTACCCTCTTGTCTTTCCGGATTGATTACGTCGCCGTCGTAATTGTCGTCGTTACGTGTAAGCGACCGACTCCGTTACGTAGTTTAGCTACGTAAGCTACTTCGCCGTTCCTTTAACGTACATTTCTCCTCCTACGCCGATTCACAAATTAAACGTCCGCCTTCTCTTCATTTGGACGATCGGCATCTTCCGCCCTGCAAAATTCTGCACGGTCAGCAACCGCGGAAGTGAAGTAACACGGACGAATTTTCGGAGGAGAAAATCTTACATCGAATTAGCCGGACGTTCAATCTATATGATGAAAAAAAAATAGTGATCAATAAACGTTGCTTAAAAAAAAAAAACTGAGATTTCTACGTTTATTTAATTAATTTCTGCTCTTGTAGCTTACGTTGAATTCCGTATGGAAGAGGCAGATCGTTCATTCGCATGTGCGTGAACGTATCTTGCGCAAACGGCTGCATTTTTTCCCGCTCAATCCCGTAAGTTATGAGCACAATTGATTGCAATTGCGACATTAATTGTTGCGCTCTTATCTAGGGAATCAGTTTGTCGGTCTTGGAACGATTGCGAAACGGGCTAAAAGAGGGTGGGATGTGCGTGCGCTGGAAATGCACGGCATTCCTAACTGGGTTAACGACAGGTTGCGGAAGCCTCGGATGTTTTTGCCCGGTTTTAAAGAAGCAAGCCTGTCGTGCTCACCCCTCATAAACGTGATTCCGACACGAAAATCCGCGTCCGTTTCTGCAAACAGCAGGTGCGTTATAAAGGAGAACCTGAATTTTATAATGTCACGCATTAAGCTCCCTTCCGAGAACTCCGCCAGATTGTTTATCAACATATACATACCGTATATCGATTACTTGATCTAATCTCATTAATTAGTAGTATAAACTCCGTCCGTTGCGCTCCAATGCCGAACGATTTTAATCCTCAAGGCGATTTACAAGGCAATTTGCTACCTAAAAAAATTGTAAGGATTTCCACGCGTTTTCCACATACGTTATGATAATTGTCGACTATAAATAAACCGGTGTATAAGTGACTAGGCGGAATTCATCTAATCTAACTTTACGTTCAATCCCGCGCTGTGATATACGGAAGTCATCAAGTATGCATGAGACGCAATAATGAAACATGTTCGATAACTCTCTTCTTACTTAATCTAATAGACACTTAGGCATTTTAAAGTATTTCGCTTTTATAAGAAATAAATCTTGAATGTCTGTATTTTTCAAAATTTTTTAATACGCAAACAACTTAATTAATATTTTAATTTAATAAATCGAGACAATTTCTTGGAGTAATCTATCTGTGAAACTTACGTTCAGCGGACAGGATATTTAATGCAATCGCGATGTATCTTGCATGAACACGTCAATTTCGAACCAAAGTAAGATGTTCTTTTTTTTACAACATCTAGGTGTCCTCCGCAAGATTGTCACGTTACGTCACTGAGAACAGGTTTCCGGTTACGTCAATATCCAGCCTCCGTATCGTCGCGAGCCATCAAATATCCTTTGGACATTTACGATTACGGTGCACGGTTTTGAAGTCGCTCCTTCTAAAAATAGTCTTTACGCATCTCAAAAAACTAACGGTTTACTACAATTAAAATACTACTTGTTTCCTTGGAAATCGCAAACACGAACGCGATGCATGAGCGAACGTGAAAATTATCCGTTCGCGTGTCTCTGCATTGAATTTTCCTTACTTCTTCTTTACGTTGCTCGACACGAAGGATATTTAGTCTAGCTCTAGAGTACCGTAAGTTCTATATTTATTAAAGTGCATCTATACTGGCAGGATGTCGATAACGATGAGAGCCGACAATTGCGCATTTTGCTTTATGGATTGGACGTGGATTGATGTAATTTGGGCGGACGGGGATTTTCGAGGATGCATCGACTGTCCAAATCGAGAAGTACTTTTCTCCGATGGGAAGTGAAAGATCCCCGTTCCTTTCGAGCGAAAAAGAACAGTCGCCTCCTTTTTCAGCGGGCTATTATCCATCCTCACACGCGAGTCTGGACAAAAGATATTCGCGCGATCGTTCCTTCTCATTTTCTTGAAACCGATAATGGAACGGTATTACTCCGCAGTGTAAAAAAAAAGGAGAAAAATTGTAATTCACTCTTCTCGTAGGTGGGAACGAAAGTTTCCTCTTCAATGGCCCGAGAAAGCAACGATTACACCTTTCCAAAAGCATGCAGTTTGCGTGTACAGACGTCGAGATCGGGCATGCTTCAATTCTCTAAATATAGCCTGTTTTATTACGGCTCACGGTTCAATTGCGCGCACGTGCTGTGCGACTAACAAATGAGGTGTGAGAAATTGACGTGTAACCGTTGTTTGACATCGTCTAAAAAAATACAGCAAGTAAATTTTGTAAACATAACAAATACCACAAGCATCTTCTTTTCTTTTTTCTGAACGTATGGAACGTAATCAGGGTTGGACGGAAAAAATCAGTAAGTGGAAAAAACCATGCCAAATTCCGGTTTTTACCGTCCTGGACTTTATCCAATGGAATAATAAACTGGCAAAATCTGTAAAAATGACTAATATTCCGCCTAATGCAATTTTCAAATTACTCATGTTAACTTCACTAACAACTTCACCAATAACCAATAATCAGCAATTAATTCATAACTTTAATACC
>VBVR01002452.1:0-22433 GCA_011638315.1 Tetramorium parvispinum
ATATAATATTATGTAATATTACTTTCTTACTGATATGAATAAATTAATTACAGTTTAATGTTTACAATGATTTAAAATTTTTTTGTTAAAATTTTGAAAATCTTCAAATACAACATGATAAAAATTCAAAATACAAGTAACTTATGTATATATATATATATATATATATATAAATTATTTTGCGCGAGATAGTAGTTTTCTTCAATGTTGAACCCAATTTAATGTTGAAACTAGCACAAAATTTCTATCAACAATTAGGTTACGACACTCGTGAATTTAATGATATTACGTCAGTAATGTTTAGATGACTTGACGAAAAGTACCACTTTCAGCATCCTAGTAAAGAACTGTTATTCATCGCATATTACCCTCGATGATGATTGTAAAATTTTATGGTACGAAAGAACGAAATCGTGAAAAGAGTGAAATAACATCGAAATAGATATGATGCTATTATCATTATGAAGAAATAAGTAAACCCGTAAATATACACACAATTATTTTCATTATATTTATTTAAATGAATTAAGTTATTGAACATAAATAAATAATTGTAGGCTGCATCATTAAAAAAATCATTAAAGAAAACTAACAATAAGTATTATAATTAATTTTGTAATTATTAAAAATGGTATTGGAGTATATCAATTTTTATAAATTTTCAAAACTACAATTTAGTTTAATCGAAAAAATTTTGTATGCTGCGCTAAAGTAATATAATTTTGTTGACACTACAACCTTTAAACATCAATGTTGGCGCATCAACGTGTACGATCGCGTAATCGGCATGCCCTAAGCACTGTTTAGAATTCAGCGCGCACCATTAACCCACAAAGTGCCTTTCTACTACGAAAATAGAAGGGCACTCGTAGCTGTTAATGGCATGCCCTGAATGTATTATGGCCTACGACAGTTCTTACTTTTCTCATAATTAGAGAAATTTTAGCTTGTTAGGATTCTTTGTCATTTGCTGCTAACCGCGAATTTTCAATAGCATGTTCTAATAACACCTGACTTAAAATATTAGGAAGTGGATAGATAATCAGTTCCAACTCTGGATTCTTAGAAATGTGAAATTTTTTTCTTCTCTTCTTAATCGTTCTTTCTTTCTTCTTCAACTTTTTAATTCATGGGATTTGTCAAAAAAAGACAAAAACAAACTAAAGAATGGTATAAATCAATTTTTTAATTAGTTAACTTTTGTATTTCTATATAATTAGATCTCCATACCGCGATATCTCATAGTTCGGTTATGAGATAGAGAGACTCTAGAATTTATATCTAAAAAGTTTCGTTTCTTGATGAGCACGGGTTTTCCCCCGGAACGCATCGTCGACGGTTTCTATTTTTGCGGGCGATAACGAGGTCGTGATAAAAAATGAAGCACTCGCACGGGGTTAAGTACGCGTGTACTCGGTACATACGTACATCTTGGCGCGCATGCACTTATGTACATACGTGCGAACGAGAGTGAATGAGCGTAAGCGAAGCGCTTCGCGCCGGCCTCGTAATGAAAGTGAAATCGAGGGCGCCGCGCCGGAGTGCCTGGTCGTTCGTTCGCTTCGTCGCGCTCTGCTCCGCTGACGATGCCGAGACTCCGCCGAGAAGTCACTCGGCTGACAGGAACAAACAGTTCGCACGTCGCAGTTACTGAGTAACCCGTATGTCTGCCGGAAGTAGGTTGGCGCTGATCTCGTTACTCGATTTCGCTCGGATGACCTCGCTTGAGAAAGGGAAAGGCACGCATATACAGAACGTATCATCGTTTTTATGATCTCCTACGCGGTGAAATTGACCATTTTTGGTATTTTTATCATCGTTGAATCGTCTTCTGTGTAGACTGTAATGTGTAATGTGAGAAATCTTCTACGTGGAAAAAAACATACGTTGATATAATCTGATGACATAACGTCATGAAATTAATTTTCATTTTGAATCCTAAAAATTATTGCATTTTTGCATAAGAGGTTTTAAAAATAATGACCACTTTTTTTGCTTTATGTCACGATTTTTTCACTATCATTTTTTAATAAAAAAAGTATATAATTTTTTTATTGAATGATATAAATAATTTTATAGTTTAAGTATTATACAATATTAGTTTTTTTAAATTTATAAAGTTCATAATACCATCTTTTGACTCTATAAGAAAACATGATATTTATTATCCTTCATAATTTAAAATTTACTATTCTGAAGAGATCAAACAATTTTTAATGCAATTTAAATAGTTAAAAATATCTTATATAATTTTGAAAGAAAAACAAGGCAAATAATCACATTAAAGTATTATGTTTTAAAGAATATTTTAATCAAAAATAGTGTTGTGGGATTTTGTACGTAGCAAATGACATGCTCATAAAAGAATCAACGCCAGATAGAAAGTATACATGAAGCAAGATATAAGTCTTGTTTTCGAGGAAGAAATTAGGGCCCAACCATGGTGATACCACCTAGAATTTCTAAACCCTAAAAAAAAAAAAGAAAATCAAGCGAATGTCGAACGAAGGAGATGAAGAGAAGGAAAGAGCGATCAACACCGATCATGGTAGGGAAGAGTGAAGGGCGGGGGTTTAACAAAGAGGGAGGGACTGCTCGTAGCGTTGGCTCCAACTTTCACTTTTTTCACCTCTTCGCCCCTCTCACAGTGGTTCTTAAAAAGTGCTATGGCGGTACCACATTGCGATTGGTGGATTTTCGTCCGGTCTTCTCGTTCATTGGATCTCCCCCCCTTATAGAGCGGATTCTCTCCGATCTTTCTTTTTCTCACTCCTTTCCTTCGTTCTCTATTTCGTGCCTCTCTTTCTATCATATATGGTCCTTTTCGCTCGTTCGCTGAGGGTCCTCTCTCCTTTTCTCGGTTTATCCCCTCCAGAATGGACAGTCTCCCTCTCCAGCAACCCCTCCGATACTTCTGGGCACGGCAGGAGTCCTTATGTAACTGACACCATTCCGCTAGAGTAACCGGGACAAAACGCCGTACAGTATTATAGCGGATAAACAAAGGAAACAGGGGGCGAAAAGAGCGCCGCGAGAATTGAGCTAGATAATCTGATAACAGCTAGACATCTCGATATACGTGGGGAGATATGTGCTTGGCAAGAAAATAAATCAATCAAGAAAAAGCCTACACAGTTTAATATCTATTTCTACCAATATAGATTAATTTTAATTTTGATTTAAAACTTTTTACCTTTCTCTAATTCTAAAAGTAAAGAATAAAAAGTAAATTAATCGAGATTAAAATTCTACGTTGATAGAAATAAACATTCTTGGCTTTTGAAATATACTTAAAATGCTGCAAATAACTTAAATACGTATAAAAAAATAGATTTTTTTTAATCAGAAAGAGAAATAGCAGATTTACTGCAAAAATGAAGATAAAATTGTTCATTTTAAATACTGCTTTGTAATTTGAAAAGCGTGAAATATTTACATTTAAAAGATATATATAAGCCAATATTTTATATTTTTTATTAACTTAAATTTATTTTTATTAACTTAAATTACTAATAGATAAAAAATAGAGACTTATTGGGTACTATAAATAATATTTATTATATGTACGCATATATACATATAAGAAATATCGAAAAAATTGATTTTTTTTTGTAGGAACAATTCTTACCAGCCTTGATATTTTCTTGATACTGTTCATTTGAATTCGATACTAATATTCAGTTTTTTGACGTCGCAGTCGATTATCATGCTTTAATCATGTCCGCATTCTCGTTCGTGTTATCATGTTAAAATCAAGAGAGATCAGTGGACGAAACTGCGACGCGCAAAGCGCGGCAAGCTAATTGCAGCAATTAGCGACGGGTCGCGCGAACGTTCACGGATCGCGTTGTCTCCCGGGCGCGCGAATCTGGAGCGGATTCGACGATCGCGACCATTCCATTGTTGGCTGGCCGCTAAGAATTCCTGCTTTTGCAATCTTCCCAGGCCCGATCTAGTTGCGCCCGCCAATCGGCGCCTCGTAGGAGACGACGCTCGACAAAAGTTCGCGCAACAATGAGCGACGTTGCAAATCCGGCGGAGGCAACTTGCGAAACGGCGCCAGATATTTCTTATAATCCGCCCTGTACTCCGTCGCGCGGAGTCGCATGGGAATTTCTATCATTTTTCTTCATCTTTCGCGCTCTCTACCTCCGTTCACGTTTCGCGTCGACGATGGCACAGCAACGAGCTTCATTCCCCCGAGTGTACGCTTTCAAAACGTCGGATGTTACGTTCGGTAAACTTACGGTCAATTCATTACAGGATGTTCCGTTCGTCAACCTTCTCGTTCGTCGTAATTCTTAGATGAGAATTACGACTAGAATTTGCAAGCAAATAACATATTCGATAAGGAATTCAGCGAGAAATAAAATTTTGATTATCAATCTTTCTCGAGCATCAACGATCAATAGGTCAATGATGCAGATTTTTATTCGCGAGAATGCCTGGCACTATTTTTTTGCGGAGTACACGATTGTTCTTCAATACAATCGGTTTTCAGTAACTACTTTTGTTTCTATTCCATCATGTGGTTCGTTGCCGGTATGCATTTTTCATTGTGGTGGTAATGCATGATGAATATTTCAATCGGAAAGGTTAATGATAGTGCCGTTAATTGCGCATTGCTTGCAAATCTCGATCGCGTCCCACAAACACCATATCTATTTTTGTCGCACATATATTGCTTTTTTTTGACACGGCGAAGATGAATAGTCATGAACAACTATTGAGCAACTTGTTGAAAATAACTTTGTATTTTTTATTTTGTTATTTTTATAATATTTTTGCTATAACTTGTACTTTGAATTTATATTTATATGGAACAATATTCACATTCAATTATCAAGATACCACATAATTGTATTGAATGAATTGAATGGATTACATTATTTATTAGACAATAAAAGGTACTTTTACTAGAACATTAGCTCGTGAAAACTCCATCGATCACGAGGATTGTATTTATAAGCCGCTTGTGTTAAAAAGTATTGCAAAGCTACATGCATTCGATGCAAAGTTTTTCAATTTAAGAACATATTTAAATGTGTTGTCAATGCGACAGACAATACGAAAACAAATGCATACCCTTTTACCGCAGGTATTACATGAAGGCAATTGCGCGTTACGCGTATTTTTCTTATTAATTAATTGTTATCGAAAGCATGTTACAGTTGGCGCATAACCAAACGATTATGACGCCGATGATGACGATGACGACGCGGCGACGCTAAGCGACGCCGACACGGCGGTGGGGACGAAGTGAAAGTGAGTCGAGCATTGTTTAGGAAGCCTCGTTTCTGCAGCGGCTCTCAATGATGCCTTGCACGCCGGTGTCGGCTTAGGAATGAATATCACTTATAAAAAATGAAAATTTAAATGAAATTAATAATAACAAACTTACACAGAAAAGTAATCGGAATTAACTATTCGCAGATGCAATCCTCTAACCGATGTTTTCGTAAGATAAGATGAAAAAGATGATATAATTATGGATATGCAGAGCAGTCAAAATTCGTTTAAATAGTTAATTATATATTTTAATCATTTCGACATTTCATAATTTCGAATCGCTATTCATGTGATAAATTTAAATTAATTGGGAGAGAGATTAATTAGTCGCATACAATTGCGGTCTATAAGAATCAAAGTCGCCAAATACGGGAGGCATCGACTATCGGGTGTCCTTGGTTTTCAGCAGCGCGAAAGCGTCGACCGCCGTATTTTTCCTAGCGCGATCAACAACTCGCTCGATTGCGGAAACATTAATCGTGGCGAAAAGATCGTGAATGCAAGATCGATTGGGAATCTGATCTGCGTAAAAGAAACTAGATTCCTGATATAATTCGGAATTTATGAACTATCGTTTTCTCTCTCTTTTCAGGTCTCTATCCATATAAATCGCTACACAAAATATTTCTAAAATAAAATATCGTTTTTTCTTAAATGTAAATTTGACACGATAAAAATCGCATTTATACGGCTTTCAAAAAATTTTTCTTATTTGTATCGCGGGCGTACATAAAACATGCATTGTACATAGAAAATATAATGCCTCGCACAGTTTTTCATTAGTTTCTATCAAATGCGTACATGTTTGATCGGATATATTGGGAACGACACCTGCGATTAGACTGCTGATACATCAGCGATTTCCTAAGGCGGAATGTATTCCCGCGAGGATATGGCATTTCGAGGTGGTGTTAGAAGTTAGAATGGTGCCGATATTATTGGTATCCAATGGGCCAAGATGTAAACTCTCACGACTGATTTACGGTTTCACGAGACTCGCTTTCGGCAAGACAACTTTCCTTACGATGGATGGATCGATTGCCGAGTATAACACCCGCGATTACTTCAGCATACCTGCGATTTGTGTGGCATTAGTGTTTAGGAGAAATGTTAATTAAATCTGTAAATATTAACTTTTTCAACGAATGAAAGAATTCTTGAGATTAGATACATAATTTGAGATTAACAATGCAAAAATGATATCAATTTATAAAAATTTTATGTAGTGAAAACTAAATTTTTTTGACAGATAAACTTTTATTTTAACTAAACGGGATATTCGTATATTATGTATTGTTGTGTATAAAGATTTTCTAACATATTATGTATCATTATTTCCAGAATACATCGATGCTTTTCTGCTAAATCATCGCTAAATCATCATCTGTTTATCTTGGAGCTGTCTCGGTCACTATTTCTTCTTGATTCTTCAAATGTAAGTGATAATTCATTCATTATTAAATATCTGCGTTGATGAAACCATTCTCGCGTAACAGCGATATGGTAATGATTTACTATGGAAGAAACGTGATGGAGATTATCACATTATCTTTCTGCGTTTCTGGGAAACGATCGATCGTTGACGCGAACGAGACTAAATAAGCGGCGAATGTTTAAAGAAAACTTCCGTACAATAACCATATACATATAATAGCCGTATAATCACCGATTGTGAAGGCAATTAAAGACCCGGCGAGGTGCGCTTTTAGAGGCGTAGAAATCGTAGGTGTGTCAGGGCAGTGACGCAAAGCGACCGACGCATTTTCTATTACGCATCGGCTTAACGTAGATATAGTCTATGTCGGCGATGATTTTCTTCGGTCGATTGTATTCGCGAATGAACGCGCGTCTACCGATATGTATACATATCTACCAGGAATCGGCGGGTAATACCCGAGACTGCCGGACTGTCTGAGTTGCAGATGTGTGTACGTATGCGCACGTCCCACGCAGGTAGCCGCATTTATTACTCGGACAACTCGATATTCTATTTCGTTGCCAAAGAATCTTTTCCGGATTATTACAAAATATTACTCAACTGCAATTCGGTCTTTGTAAAATCTCAATTTGCGATAAAAAATTCGCAATGCGAATAATATTTTTCTATATGAAATGCAGAAGATGTTACGTCAATGATTTAAAGATAAATTTTTTTACAAGGAATACATTTTCCTTAAAAAAAATACATTTTCCTACGCTGTTTATAATAGAGTTATGATTATGAATTTCTAAGATTTTAATGGTGAAAGAGAAAGGATTTATTATCTACCTGTCGCGCCATTTAAAGATATTATAAAATGGTTTTATCACGCAAGTAGGATTCACATTAACCCCGGGTTAATATTCGCGTGCGAAAATGCGTATTGTCGCTGCTTTATTATTACAGCGGGATTTTCTTCGAGCTTGCTTGAGGCTACGGCTTTGTATGCGTTATTATATCGTTAATTATGCAATAATATCACTTTAACATCAGTGCCAATTTAGCGGGAATTCCTGTTAATTTTCCTCAAGAATTTTCACGAGAATATGCTGTGTGCGCTATGATCTTTTCACACATTAATCAATGTTTTGTCTTCACGGTTTTGACTTTTGAATACTGACGAGATTAATGTTCTTTGTATTTTTTTGCAATATGAATCAATTTAAAAAGCTATACTTATATGAAATAAAATATATTAAAAATATATTAAGAAACTTATATTAAAATGAAAATAATTATATAAATTACAATTTAAAAATTATGTTGGACTTTTCGAGTCAACATCTACTTTCTCGGATCTTTTCACTAAACGTTTTCGTAAACTCTGTAATTGAAAAAGACGTTCCTCAAGTTCATTTTCCTTAAATTAGCTCCAGTCTATATACATGTGTAATTTAATATTTACACGAATCTAACGTCGATTAATCTAAGTAAAAATTAAATTTATTTTAATTTTTTTAGTCACAATGATAGCATTAAATTAAAAAAATTTTGATTATTTATGATAAAGCCTTATTTGCCCTTTTTATTAAAAAATCACAGTGATGCCACTTCCAGCAACAAATATCAATAATGTGCCATCGATCGGTTCCAGTTATTCGATGATAAAAATAGCTCTGCGGAATTTAATCGTACTCACGAATGTATAATCATGAGTACGTGATGCAAATCACGTTATATTGCTCCTGACCAAGGAAAACATCGTCGAAAGAGCATATAGAGAGAGAAAGACATCAGTACCAGACATTTCCAACGAATAATTATATAGGATATCCCTGAATTAGTCAAATTATGAGTCGTCAATCTTTGGTACTGTATTTATCATGGAGATGAAAAAAGATCATAGGTCCGAAAATTCTTGCATTCCGAGTTTACAAACACTTTTTGTTTGCAGTAAACATGTTTGTAAGCTTTAGCAATTGATTTCTATGCGAACACTCCGCATAATATCTATAGAATAATACCATCTGTAACATTGAGGCAGTTTTGAGATATTCTTTTCTTGGAATAAACCAGGTCAATTTCCATTCTGCTTTCGGTCAATATTACTGTAACATCACGTAGAATGACATGCAATCCGAGGAAAGCTGAGCATACGAGATATATCTAACGACGAAATAGCGCCTCGCAACCGGTTACACTGATAGAGCGACGATAGCGAGAACGAGCATGGTCGCGGGTCAGATCGTTACCCATGACCTTAGCGAGTTGGCGACCTATCGCTCCACGTGCGGAAACAGCGGCCGATCGAACGACTCAAGGACTCCCTCCGTCCTGCACGGCGATATCTGATAGCATCCGTTAGCGACAGCGTGCGCATTGGATTCAATATATGGTACGCGCGGTAAAATGCGCGTCAGCTGAATGATTTGTTGCGCGAAGAGGCTACCTTAAACGTCAACCATGACTCCGTCGACTCCGCTACGATGACTTTCCCACAGTTCGCACGTGTATCCGTGTCTCGAGAAGTTTATTTAAAACCGAAGTATTAATGACCAATGCGATGTTTAACGTACAGGGAATCGCATAAACGAAAAGTTCACGACTGTGCGTTTATCAAGACGTGTAGTTTCGTACTTTTCTCCTAGCTTGGTATCGTATTACGGAGAATCTTAATATAAGAAAACTTAATTTTTTTTTTAATAGATATCGTATTCGCATTTATGCATGGGAGATCTTAGTATAAAAAACATTAAAATTTTTCAATTCCGCAATTTTATTCTGCCAAAAAATCTAAAAAAGATTCATAAAAATGCAAATATACATTTCTGATTATCTTCCGATCTTCCGAATCTTATATTGATCAATAATTTTGCATAGAAAATCAAACACATTTTCAAATTATGTATCTGACAATGTATAGAAAATCTTTTTTATCAAAAGGTCAGACGCTAACCTAGCCTCCTTCAACATCAATACACAAAATTAAGTAGATGTCTAGACCATCTTTTGATGAAGGCTCGATTCGATTCGACGTATATCTACCTGGTGGACAAAACCTATCTCTTCCGGATAGGGCTGGCGAGCGCGGTGCAAGGCGCGTGTTGTCTTCTAAGGTCGACGACCGCGACCGACCAGCTAGGAATTTGGTGCAGGTGAGGGCCAATGGGAGGAACCGCGCCTTCTCTCTGTGTCGGCGAAGGCCCGCAAGGGGGATCATGTCTGCTCGTTTGCTTGTGCTCTTGTGTACTCTTGCGGGCCAACGACCTGTCGTGTACACCTTGAACAAATACTGACTTCCGTCAACTGACCGCGTGCGCATGATTTCTTTCGTGTAATTGACTGTCCTGTTTATTTTGGCCTACGTTCATGTTCCAAATGGATCAAACAGGAGCAACTATCTCTCTGTTGGCATCTCTAGATAATACTCCAAGATATACTCCAAATATAGACTTCAACTTTGTGACTATTTTGATAGGAAATGCGTCATACCTTTATCTAATAATATAAATCAAGTAATTGTACGCTTGTTATTTTTTTTTCGAAATTTTGAGGAACAGTTTACTTTCCCAGTCATTCAGTAAATAGAATCAACAAGTTATTGATCGTCTTCTTCTACTTTGCTATTCTATTTGCATCAGATATGTTTACAAGGAGATCTACGTATTCTCCAATTTTGATGAGTTTTATGTTGTTTTCTATCCTGTTTATTTTTGCCTACGTTCATGTTCAAAATGGATCAAACAGGAGGAACTATCTCTCTGTTGGCATTTCTAGATAACTCCAAGATATTCTCCAAATAAAGACTTCAACTTCGACTATTTGGATAGGAACGACGTTATATCTTTATCTAATAATATAAATCAAATAATTGTACGCTCGTTATTTTTTTTCGAAATTTTGAGGAAAATAGTTTACTTTCCCAGTCATTCAGTAAATAGAATCAACAAGTTATTGTCGTCTTCTTTTACTTTGCTACTCTGTTTACATCAGCTATGCTTACAAGGAGATTCACGTAGATCTCCCCTCCAATTTTGATGAGTTTTATGTTGTTTTCTAATTCAAATAAGGGACATGTATTTTTTTATATGTGGCCAATCGCATGTTTAAGAATCAAATAACCCTTTGAAAAAAATTGATATTTTTCTTTCGAAACGAATATTACCGAATCTCCAAATTGTAGTACTCTTGAAATTCAATACCATTCAACTTTTGTTTAAAAAATTTGTTTCTATCTTTTACAGTTTCGATGATATTCGCCTCGGAAGGAAAAAACTGATTCTTATCAAAGGGATTCATCCCCTAAACGTGCGATTGGGCACGTATATAAAAGTGTCCCTTATTTTGAGCTAGAAAACAACATTTTAATAGCTCATCAAAATCGGAGGGAAACACCTATGTAGGTTTCCTTGTTAGTAAACATGCATAAACGTTCGTGAAAAAATAATTCTCAGTACTTTATACTTATACAGACTGTATATAACAAGGTGATAAATATCATGGATTGAGAATCGAATTGGGAGAATAATGTTCTTTCGGCATCCTTTGTGATTCCTTTGTTCGTAAATTCCCGCGGTGAATCGGATAAACTCTTGACCGAAGAAGATAGGAAAGGGTCGACGGCCCTATTTCGCTTGAAGTCAAATATCTCAAAAGAACCGGACCGCTTCCGCCTAAAAAAAAAAAGAAATGTGAAATAATATGGTACGGGCTAGGAACCCTAATCAAAAGGCGGGATTTGGGGCTGGCGGACGCCTCAGTTTTCGTACTGCCGCTTTGGGTTCTGGATGCTTGCCAATTTGAGTCAGGCATAAATAAACGCGTTTCCGTGTGGGTGATATCCGTGCATGCGCGCGCGCGTGCACGTGATGGTATCGCGCTTGTCTTGGCGAACGGAACGTCTCCTTAAGGTCAGATGAGCACGAAACACCTCGAAGAATTGCGCTCGCTTTTTTTTTTGTCCATGCCAGATTTAATTTCTTGATCATGCGAGAAGGATTCTCTCTTCGTGGAAGGCGACGAGAAATCGGGAAAAATGCGGAAGAGCGTACACCACAGTGCGATAATTATTATTTATAGCCCTCAAATGATAAAATAACTATGTGTCGTATTCGTATGTGATTCGAAGAACCGCGCACATTTCGTATTGCGTCTTTCGAATTTGAGATTGGGATATTAATTTTAGGACAAAAGTGGGCTTTGGCTACGATCAAACAACGCATGTTTAACAAAAATAAACTAAATCAAGCACACTTGATTTTTCATAGATTTTTTGTCCCGAAAAAACCTAAACTACACTAAAAAGTGAAATTATTTTTCTCGAATTAAAATTTGCTTCTCTACTTCGCACATAAATCGTGTATTGTGCTTATAAATTAGAGTAACTGTTTTCTAATGTAAAATGTAATTAGAATTAGTGTATTTTGAAAAGAAGTTAATTTTTTCTGCATAATGATTTCAGAAAATTAGAGTCTGCTTGAAAAGACATTGCATTTCCTTGTTATACAAGCTTTGATGTTTTAACATGCATTCATGAAGAAGAGAAACTAATTTAGGTAGGATCTATTAAATAGAACTATCGTTAATAATTAATAGTCATTTAGTTTATGCTATCAGTTGATAAGAAAAACTTTACTCGAGGCACTCTAACATTAATATTTATATTTGTTCACGATTTCTTTAATTGAAGCTTTTACTTTTTCCACGATCTCTGGACCTATGATAATGCATGAAAATTTTTACATATATGAAGGAAGAAGAAAAGAAAACAGCGGAGTTTGCAGTCATTTATTTTCGCGTCTAAATATAAACTTGTAGGATAAAAAATGATCACGTATGTACGTTGTGTCTGTTTTCAGCTCATGCAAATTTCCTCGACTATTATTTCTCGGGATTTTCCGATGTTCTCGATAATTTGTATAGTTTACATATTTATGTATTGAAAAAATAGGATTTCATAAAATATTTATATATGTATGTTCACAGGGATATAGAAATATTTTTAAAAAATTCACAAATGGCGATTTCACTTTGCGAAAACTTATTTATCAGTATGCTACTTTTAGAAATAGTGCAAGTAATTAAACCCATTAAAAGTATAAGAAACTACGAATAATAGTTATAATGAGCTTCGCATTTTCTTTATAACTTGTGCTTTAACATTTATATTTTAATATTTTTAAATATTTTTTCTTCCATATTATTTTTTAAGATAAACTCACTATATTATGATTAATCTTACGTTTTGTAATTTGTCAATACGTACGTTCCTAACATCTTTATGTGCCAACAATAAATGTTTACAACTTTCATTTTCGTCAAGTGTGTACCAACATATCGGCAGTCGTTAGCTTAAAATCCGACAATGCGTTCAGACGATTAATGGATTCTAAATATAAATGCGACGGTGAACGTATAAACAACGCATTCGAGTGTATATTTGCACAAACGTGGCGCCTCTCTAGACGCTGTTCTAGAGCCTAGAGCGATTCGCGTCTATGATCGTGTCGCCTACACTGCAACTTGATCGCAATACACAGAGTGAAGCATTTAAATGAAATCACTCGTCTCGATTTCGCCGTGGGAGTCAGACAAAGATGATTTATTCGAAAGGACTATAACCGAACAATGCAAACTTTAATGCGAATGTAATCAATCTGCTTATCTATTTCTTATTAATATTAAACTTGTATTTCTAGTATGCGTAATGTCGTCATTTTAGAGGAAATATACAATAAGTGCAGTATACGTTTATACAGTTGTCAAGTTATAGACAAATTAAAAGTATAGCAATAATTTGTATTACTTTCTCGAATACATATTTTCATAAAATTCTTCTCTAGTTAAAGTATAAATAGCATAGAAATCAAATTTATTCGATGAAGGAAGCGTAGTAGTTTTGACGTCTTGGCTCGATTTACATAAGGTTGATTTACGAATAACGTTTCATCCGAGTGTATTCACTGAATGAACGTAATCACGTAACACGCGTCAGTCGGCGCCGCCGATTGCGATAGCGAGATGCAAACGGGATTGTGGAGCTTTTGTCTCGCTAGTAACTCGTAAGCCCCGTAGGTCAGCGACGTCGATTGCGAAAAGTCGTTCTCTTGCCTAACTGCCTGGTCCGGCTAACTGACTGACTGACTGACTGGCTGGTTGATTGACTGACTGACTGTGCGGCTGATTGGCTGGCTTGTCCGTTCGGCGTAGGCCGTACATACACACGTCGCCGTCAGCAAGGCAAGGTCAGGGCTTCGCGAAACAGCTGTTAGGCCTAACCCAACCCACATACGCACGTGAAACAAACTTACACGTACTCGTTCATGAATACCGCTCTGTTTCCGCGCCGATTAGTCCACCCGTGTCCGATGCTCTCTGATTACCGCCGACGTCACTTTCTTCTATTGTAAACGCAAAGGCGAACTCGCTCTCTTAGTTCACTCCCGGCGATTAGCGCCGATGAATCATCCGTGGTGAGAGAAAGGCGAATGATGTAAACCAAACATCCGCGTTAAATGAAAAGAAATCGAGCCACTTCCTATCTTTGTTCAATTTGGATTATCGTCTGAAAATCATGAGTTGCATTATTGTGATTGATACAACACTTGTTCTCGTACGAAGCATATCGTAGATACGTTATATTAAATCTTCAAAGAGATCACCACCCTAAAGACTTAATCTTATCAAATCAAATTATTTATCACTTTTTCTATGAAAGTAAATTTTTCTGTCATGTTAGTTTATTACATAACTTTCTATATAGATAAATGTAGGTGCGAGGATTAATTCCATAGAAATTCCACAGAAAATCAATAAATTCCAGAGTTTCCTCTGCCTTCGTAAGCAGATAATAAACGTTTTATCTGTATCACGTGTTATTCTCGTGAAAATCGAATTTCCGTCTACAAGTTGATCGCTGGAGAAATATTGTAAATAAAATATAAATCTTTTTGTAACTTTTGTCGGTACCTAGGACATTTTTACAAATAGTATGAAAATTTGTTCACGTTTCTTTTGTAAAGAATCGATTTTTTTTAGCAAAGATTCAATTAAATATTCTTATACTCAAAGAATAGAAATAAATACAATATACGATAGTCTTAATAATTACAAATGACATAACTTCTGCCTGAGAAGGCTGAAGTAGGGAGAAGTAGGAGTGGTTGCTTTACGCGCATTTCCGCCGGAATGGCACTTGGAGTGTTGCTTAACGGTTGCACCTCGACGCGAATCGATCGCTTCTCCGCGATCCTCTCGCCCCAGACGCCATCTTTTCGCATAGGTCATGTACGATCGTTCCTCCTACGAAAGACCACGACAGACGACGGCGACGGCCTTGGCGACTTCGGAGAGAAAAAGCGCGCTCTGATCGTGACCTTTGGCGCGGCCGCTACCGTTCGTTCGAACACGAGCGAATGCACGAGTGCACGCGTGCGTACATACACGGATGCGCGTGAGCGCGATACCGCCTGTGCTTTAAGACTCCTCTTACGCAACGCATCGCCAACGGATGAGTAGCGTTACAGTAACACGCGCGTCACGTGTCTGACGCGACGGCCTGTGACTGTAGCTTGATCCCTTAAAGTTAACGGTACGTCCGTATCGTGGATCATATCGTGCCGTGATTAATACGTGAAGAAACTAAAAATATGAAATAGGAATTTGAGAAGGCATCGTGTTATTTTTTTTCTCTTCAAAATGGTCCGATTATTTGTTTTATTTGCTTTATAATTGTAAATGTGGACTGTACATTTTGCAAGCTTTATCTTAATTTGTACAGTCTATGTAATATTCGTACATATTTTAGATTAAATGATTCCAAAAAGAATTTTATTTATGTATGCAAATGCTCTGCGCGTCAGTTGTCATATACATTACCAACTATTCTTCAATTCGCAAGTCGATAGCCTTCGGCTTTGTTAGAGTGAATGTATTCAGCCTTCGTTCATTCAAGAGGAAAAACATAAATAAAACTGCAATTTAATATTATGCATCGCGCGTTCTACATTATGATGAATGACTGCTGGTTTGATGAATATCTTTGAGCACAACGCGAAAGTTCAATGTACAAGAATATTTTTTTTATTTTTAATAACCAGATGCACGATAGCTCTTATCGGAATCCGAGTAAATGATGACAGAAGTACAATTTACCAATTTGCTTCATATGCAAACTGGTGAACCACTATTATTATAACAACTTTATACATATAAATGATGCATTATCATAACTGATATAAAAATTTACATTTTGCATTGATAACATTACATAATTCTGTCAAATGATGAAGAACATTTTCTAAAAATTATCTTATTATTTTTTATTACATCTAATTATTATATATATATATAAATATAATGTATATACATATATATTATTACTATTGTATATACATATATATTATTGTATTGAAAAGCTATCTTTTCGTGAGAAAAGTCGGCGGTTTTTCGCGTCATGGCGCTTGTCAAGCGTATCGCGTCGTACTCCAATCGCCAATGGAAATAGTAAAATGCGTAGGAAATCAGGGAGTGGTGCGTGCAGCGCTAAATTCTCACGCCGAACGTGAGCGTGTCGTGCGTGCGTGCGTGTACGTAGATACGCGCGAGAGAACACAACGTGGGCGTACTTAGGTGTGGAACGGGGGCGAGAAGAAGGTCTCCCCGATCGCGGGACGATCATTTGATCGTGACTCGAGACCACGAGCAAGATCGACATTTTTTTAAAGGTGGTCGTAGGGACTGTTGCGTGAGTAGCCACCTACGAATGCTTTGTGCGCGACGACAGTTTCGCATACGATTATCATCCATTTAAATAAGTAATAAAAACATTATTATTATAAGAGATATAATATTATATACTTGAGAGACTTAAAATGACAAATTAAATGATCAGTGACACACATGTTTAATTAAATGATAAATTTTATTATAATTTTGTAGACTCAAGCGTCAAATATTTAAGCTTTAAATTAAAACTCTACATTACAATTAAGTTTAAATTAAAGGCATAAGCTTTTGTTGTCTATTTACAACCCGAAGGTTTAATTTCCAATTGTCCATGAGTTGATTTCTGATCTGTTGGTTCTGTATTATTTATATTGCGCATAAGAATATTGCAAAATGTATTGTCTAGCGCCGTAAGTCGAACCGCAAGCAACAATATCTGATGTGAAACTAATAATGCAGTAATTCATGAGTGCGGACGTCTATTACCTATTGACTCAGGAGTGCGAGAGTTAACCCCTCACGAGCATTTCATGCCGCGTGCTCTACGAGAGTCCTTAATCTCTTAAACAGCCTTCGTCTTTGAAAGCGGACTTGCTCTGTCGAGGTGCAATCGCAATAAAACGGAATCGGTCGCAAGCAGTCGATGCACGGGGGATTTACGACAATCGGCGGTCTCCCGCGGAGCCGAGTGTCGTTTCTGAACGCACTTAAGTTCAGAGCTGGGCTGCTTTACCGTCGTCTTTGTTACGACATAGACCAGCGATACATCCTCTCGGATGACAGCGTACTTACAAGTAAAAGAGGATTTGATGAGGGTATAGAATAATAAGGCGCTAGAGATAATTTAGATAATATTTGTAACAAAATTGGGTTGAACTACCATTGGTATTCCATTTAATTTTCCTGATCACAGAAGACGTAACGTCACTTTTAATAGTTCAGCAGAGCTAATTTTACATCGTAGATGTTGTAGACTTAAGGTTCGGAGTTCATTTAGGATAAGAAAGTAAGAGCATAGCCCTTCCAAGCTCTTCTAGCTCTTCATCTAAGTAAGTGTTATTAACACTAATTTGTATCCTGAAATTTTCGCTTCTTTTTTCTCTCTTTGTTTCCTTGCCTATTTTTTGCCTCGCTAGTTTTTAGGATTGTCCTGAAGGCAATCTTTACTCCGGTGCAAACTTGGCTCTACCGACTTCTCGACTTTCATTGCTCGACTGAGATTGGGCCGAGTGCTTCATCATTCAAGCAAGGAATTACGCAAACGCGGCTCGCGACGGCCGTTCATCCGTCTGAGACTTCCCAGAGGTGCTCGAGGCGCGCTTCGCGACTCCGATCCATCCGTGTATCTCCGGGCTCCATCTCCGAGCAGCGCGGCGGCGGCGGCGGCGGCGGCAGCGGCAGCCAGCAGCCAGCAGTCAGTGGCTTTCAGCTTCCGTGGGCCGATATCGGCAGCGACGGCGGTAGAAAACGGTATGGAGAACGCGAACGTCTTATTATCGTGCGTTCCGTAGTCGTCGCCTAAGCCGGCCGGCCTTGATCCTTTAGTGCTGCAGTCGCCCGGAGCCCGACTACTCGGCGCGCTACTCGCCACTTTCACTGACTAAGTACTCCATCCTGTCCTGTCCTGTCCTATTCCTGAGCGCTTGTACATGCATATGTACACACATACGTTCGTATGTACATACGCTCGCGCATTATGCTCGCCTAGCTAAACCGCGGGCACAGAAACGGCTCTCAACCGGTACCAGCTTTTGCCTCTTCGCCGCACCGCGCATCACGCACGCTCCTTTGATTATCTCCGTGTGGTCCCGTTAGACCTGACGCTATAACAAAATACACGTTGCCCTTTTTTTCTTTTCCCGTGGGCACGAAGCGACGTGCCTGGCCTGGGACTGCGGTACGCTCTTGACTGTGTATGCGAACGAGTTATCGCGTTTCCTTAATGACAGGGGATTACACGTGAGAATATCTGACTAATTCTCAGTTAGGCAACCAGGATAACTGGGTGTCTCTAATTTCAGAAAAAAAGTATATATTTTTCTAATTTACTTCAGTTGTACTCATTATTTTCAAACGCAATTACTTTTCTACGATTCATAACTCTAGGTACTATTTTATTTTGGAACGCTCATATTTTCAACTTTGACAAAACTGTTTGAAATCTATTTCTTCCGAAGTTTTTATATTTAGAGGTACACTAAAATGTTAGTCGTACCTACATAGAAACTATTAAATTCTTCGCCTTACATCCGTATCACGTTTATCACGAGAAAATCCCAGAACGCGCGTTATCGGACACGGTGACAGGTTGATACCGGCATCTTTTTTTCTCTGACGGACCGAGTCGCGCCGGTCGGTTAGGCCACGGGAAAACGCGTGTCGCGATAAGACGTATTCATCGATCTATTGCGTCGTCGCCGTCGACGTCGATCGCGCGTCGTACGTACGGGTGCCCGCAGAGTTGAGCACCGCTTCCCCGTTTCTAGGTTACACGCGCAGCGAGCTGAGTTTCACTTTTTCAGTGTTCGACGCCACGCTCCGCGGCCATCGGGAAGTTGGCCGGGTCTCGTCTAGCGTTCGTCGACGACGGTGATGTATATACATTGCAGCCGCGGTGGCAGATAGCAATGCGCTACTTGAAGTCCGATCCATCACTTACGGGTCAGCCTACGTCATTCCCGGGTCAAATTAAATTAACATAAAACACTGTTTTGGCAAAATAAAGAATTAAATGGAACAATGCGTCGGGTTGAATCGTGATGGCAAAGCAAGAACGGAAAAGTCTTAATGGCAGATATGCTAAAGACTAAAACTTTAGAAGCTACGCAGTTATTGCTCCAAGGTTGGAATTCGCGTAGTTACCTAATAGCAACATTCCTTAAACTTGAGTCATCTGCTGTAATTTTTCTTTTAGTCAACTTTCCCAATTACCTGTTTCTGTAAAATTCAATTGCAACTTTTTCGAATTTGCCGAATCAATTAATTATCGTAGATTTGATCATAAACTGTGCCATCTCAAGCAAGAATTGACGGATCCTTTCCACGATCGTCCACACTCTTGTCGATTTGATTCATTGACCTGGATCGCGATTATCGCAACACTGTTATCTAACGTTTTCCTGTGCCGTCCTAACTCGTTTCTTCTCCCTTCGCCGTTCTCACGCCTTGTTTCTCCTCTCGAATTTCAGGCTCTCATGGTCGTCCGTGCTAGACATAGCACACGTAGCGAATGTTCGGTGAAACTCGCGGGCCGACACGAGCCTGGAATACGCGAGGAGCTCGAGACTTTCGTTTTTGAAAGAGCCAACTTCGCCGCCGAATATGCCCCCGTTTGTATCGCCTTTTTAGCGTTCTTAAAATCATTCGTATTGAAATTCGAAACATTTCGACTGCACGTGCAAAAATCTGTTTACGAGGTAGACAGGTATATAAACGGATTTTATAAAAATCTTCATTTAGTTGGAGATATTCTCTGTAGCAAATAAACATTATAATTTATAATTTCAAAAGTGGCATCTTGAGATTTAGGGAATTAGGAAATGTCATTTTTATTTTGTAATTTTAGTAAAACTCTAAGCTAGGAAAGTAATTGGAGAATTCTTTTTGCTGAACTTTTAAGTTTATTTCTGATTTAATGGATTTTACAAACGGGGTGCGGGGTGTATCACTTTTGCCTCTCTCTCTCTTCAGGTATAGTTATATCGTGTTCAGTAGCAACTTCTAGTAGCGCCATCAATGGAAAACCTGATTTCTCGACCACCTGTTGCTTGTCCCAACAACTCGATCTGTTCCCGCGCGTGTCCCACACGTACCTGCTATTTTCGCATAAATAGATCGCGAGTACGCGACGACTGTTCATAATGCCGCTGGATCGTTGAATCTACGTGGGATTTACGTGAGAGTTCTTTTCGTGACGCGGCCCACGAAAGTTGGTCCCCGGCATATCCATGACCCTCGAAAATTTGAACTTTCACCACGGGGGATAGCCATATATCGCGACGGCGTATAGGGGAATCGCGCGAGTAAGATACGTGAGGCATAAAAATAGCCGGCGGAAGCGAATCAACGAGAAGGAAAGTGAAACTATGTACGCGAGCGGGCATCTTCTATCGTATTAATTGTTCACGAGATTCATTAAGCGTTATTTGGAGCTTCTCTATGTTTGTCTTCTTCCCTTTCATCTACGATGAAATGCGTACTAAATTACAATTTAATATGTACGAATATATACTCTGTCGCATCTGTAATAATAATCGCTTAGGAGCCTGTTTTTCCAACTTCTTGTTAAGCTAATTAATAGTTAAATCATACGTGAATTTATCTAATTTGAAGATAAAACAAAGACAGACGTATAATTTAACTATTAGTTAGTTAGTTTACCAAGAAGTTGGAAAAACCGGTCCTGAATGTATTAATGATAGTGATGAAGCTAATGTTAAATATATCTTTAAGATAATTAGCTCTAACTTTTTCTTTTCAAACTTTTAAATACACTAATGAAATGCATGTTATTTACAAATTTACCACGTGATTTAAACAAGTGAGAAATACGATTGTAACTAACAGACGCAGAAAAAGCTGATATTAATATTCTAGGATCGTGTAAATAAAAAAGGAAAACATGTATGGATCGCATTTCATTTATCTAACGGAGTCGAGATTAGTAAGCTGAATATCCAGTATCATAGCGGGAGATATATCCAGTTATTATACCTCATTTTGTTAAAGTAATGTAGGTAACTTCCGTAATGTTGGCAAAGATGTTAGATAAGCAAAGATAAGAGAAGCGAGGGAGAAGTATGTCGGAGCGATTCACGTAACAGGCGAACTCGATGGCCGGCATTCCTGTCGAGCGCAACAGTCGCTGAGGCCGACGGAAGCGAATCCTCCGGTGGCTGATGTAACATCGTGGAGACCCACTGACACGCATCGCTTATCCTGCGAGAAACAGAGAAATGCCTCTTCAATTTACCGTGCCGTGACATAAGAATCGGAAATTGCATCTTTCGAATTCGTGAAATTTCCACAAAAATGACATGACCGAAATAAATCCGAAATATATCGTGCATATAGAGAAAAATCTTCACTCATGCTTAATTCAATAATAAAAAAATCAGGATACCAAATTGATAGGTGTCATTTGGTGCCATAAAGATTTGGTGCTGAAAGAATTTAATGACACATTCCTTATTCATTGATTCGATTATTTCGTTTATAAACAATAACGAGAAATTTTAAGAAAAGTAGAAGATTGATAAATCGTGCAGATATCTTCACATATTTATCATATGGAGTCTAATAAATGACCCGTCGCATCTCGCAAGTCAGTAACGAACAATCACGCGTTCTAAGTAGGCCCAATCTTCTGACGATATTTGTGTTTATTATAGTAGTCAAAACAAATTTCGATATCTGATTAACTTCGACGAGCGACCGTTCTGCGCGTTGACAAAATTCATCCTACGCACAAAGTTTAAATACCACGCACGTGCGGCGGAAAGTGGTATCGGCTTCAGGCTTCCTCCGCTTCGCGGACATCATCATCATCGGCGACGTAACGTTGGGTCGTTACGATCGATAACGGGTTGCCGGTTTCGTCGTCTTGTCACTTTCCCCGTGGTACGGGTTTCCCGCGCAGAGTTGTGCGTCGGCTTAAGTATGTCACCGGGTCTGCCGAGTGCAAATAAAACGCGATCATTTAAAGCACTATATTCTTGCCGAGTAAACTGTCACATTGTATCGTACTGTTATTTGCGTAGTATGAGTATAGTTATGCAATGTGTACAAATCCGTTCTATGATATGGTAGACATCTGGCAAAACTTCCCGTACTTTGAAATACACTTTAAAAAAGTAATAAAGTATAAGATTTCTATAATTTATTTTCTATCGTAAATTCTTGCAAATCATTTCTCATTTAATCATCTTAACTCATTAAAAAAATTTATTAATTTATCTTGAAGAATAATAGTTTATATGTATATATATATATATATATA
>VBVR01002453.1:0-22467 GCA_011638315.1 Tetramorium parvispinum
GCAATGTCTATAGAATATTGCAATTCAGCGGACATTAGACGTTTCTGCAACGTCTTTTCAACATTGAATATATATTTTACAATATTGGTGCAACATTGCAATATTACAACGCAACATTTTTGAGATATTGATTCAACATTTGTGTGCTGTATGGGTAAGCTTCGTCCAAATTAAACAAAACATTGTTGAAATTATGTAATGTTAGCAGTATATTTGACAAAATTTAATTTTGAATCCGAGAATCCAAGAATATTATGAAATATGTTTGTCATCTGTATCTTGTCGGATACATTGTTGTCAATAATTATTGAGAGTAGTTTAAGTAGTTTAAGAATGTGGTATCGCGTCGATGATCATATAACAAGTTTATATTTTCTCGAAGTGATAAAGATAAAAAAAATATCGATTTATATTTATGTGTCGTATCTTATCTTTATCCATGTATCTCGAGAAAAAAAAAATTTTATTTTTGGGATATTCGACACACACGTAAAATTTTAATATAAATGTCTTAACTCCTTAAGTTTATTCTTATAAAAGAAAATAGGTTCATTCTCGATTATAAAAATACTACCTTGAATAATTTGGGATCCAAAAACCAGTCGTCATTTTAATGAGAATCCAAATGTAAATTTATTCAACCTCACGCCTTTTGCTTCTATAATTTTCCTTGTTACAGCTTACCTGTCCATCGACTGAAGCAACTTGGAGAGTATAGCTCTCGTCCGTTTCCAAGGTTATCTTGGCATTGTTGAGATTGAGTCCTTCTTTAAAGCGTATCACCAACCCGGTCCCGCCAGCGTTCAAAGTTACGGGTCCACTGAGCATCTTCGCACTCTCTTTCATGCGAATCACATTTCTCTGAAGCAAATTGCCTACTACCGTTTGAGTGGAAATCCCGGCAAGCGTGATTCTATCAGGATTAAGCTGTACCACGGTCTTGCCGATGGACAGGTGTCCTGTCGGCTTCGGCCATAGGGTACCAGCTTGGCCGCAGGACAATTGGCATACGCTAAGAGCGACCGGGTTGGTGTCTTGTGCTGTGATCAAGTACTTCTTGCAAAGGCCGCCATCACATTTGTAGTGCCAAGGAGAACTGCGATTTCAAGAGAAAACATTGACAGTTCTTTTATCGGATGCTTATAAAAAAAAATCTTGATTCCATCCCAACTTAATTTTATATACACATATATTCCTGTCTTTAATTTCATTAGATAAAAATTTCTCATTATATTTTTTATTATTGATTTTATTATCTTTGTAACTATTACTTCTTGAATAGTGTAGCTGTATCTCATTATCTCATTATATATTAATCGCTAAAGTAACGGTGCTTAATCGTAATCATAAGGAATACAAATAATAACTTGTATATTTTGACGTTTCTTTACTTCAATTCATATTTAAAAAAATGTAGACCGTCTGTAGTAATGTGCAAGTATTTAAATCCCGTTGTTAAGTTCTAAATGTAGGTCTTCAAACCGCTAAATGATAAAACGCGAAAGTTGATCGTATATTCTCTATTCGTGAAACGAAACTCCGATCCACGAAGATATCCACGAAAGAAGTGTAATATAACGGTGCATGACCATGCATATTTTAGTCATTTTTTTTAAATCAATTTATGAAGAACAACTGAATTGTATTCTTTAGAGAACGTAGTACTATTTATATTTTATCACAATACAAAGATATATAATATTTTTTCTTTATTTTTAAGAATGTAAAATATTTGATTAGTATATTATGATGAAATCCCATTTCCATCCAGGATCAAGCTGGGAAAAATAATCCGTGTTTGAAGTTTGAAATTGTAAAAAGAATCAGATTGCATAAAATTTAAAACGTAAGCTCTTTTATAAATATTTTTTAATCGGTTAGTTTTTGAGAATATTTACCCAGTGAGAAATGATGATTGAAAAGATCTCGAATCGATGCCTTTTCGATGTAAAAGATATCGAATCGATATCAATTCGACATCGATTTGATTAATTATTTCTCACTGAGTTATAACATAGTTTAGGATTTTTTTAATGGATTCTAATAAATCAATATTAAAACACGTATTTAATTGAAATTCATTAAATAAGATAATAAAAACTTAACATAAAATGCATAGATGTTTTAAATGTCACATCTCAAGTACATAGGCTTCAAGTACGCTTTGATATAACATACACGCGCGCGATAAAATACTTATCATAAAAATGACATTAAAAAGTTTCTCTAGTAGCACATAATGGAGTATATACGTTTTATATACATTTCCTAAACGTATTTAAAATATTAGAAACGTTTAAGAAACGTTTAGGAAACGTATATAAAACGTATATACTCCATCATGTGCTACTAGGGTTGAAATTTATTATAAATATTCTAGAAAGCTAACCGATAAAAAGTCTAAAAAGACTCACATGCTCACATGTGTGTTATTACAAAAAAAAATTATGTTTTAAATTTTATGCAGTTCTTAACACATTTCTAATTCTCCTTACAATACAGTAAATCACGCTTCATCATGTTTGCAGTAAAGAAAAAAGAATTCCGTTGAAAGAAACGTATAATTTTACATTATGAATTTATAATATCTCTATGTACACGATTTAATCGTGAGCTGTTTTTAAAAGAAGACAAGAATAATTGCCGTTAGAAAAAGAAGCTGCAGATTTATTTTATTACCGTTCACCGTTACGACGACACTGTAGAAAGGATTTCTAAGTAAGACATTTACGATATCGCTGCATTGAAACCGAAGAAGTGCGGTAGACAGCAAGAGCTCAATAATTTTCCGAATGTCTTTGAACTTTGAGAAGACGTTCGCGGCGCGGGGCGCGATCGATGCGGTCTATTTCTCAATGAATCCACCCACTTGTTGCTTTCACCGTGCACCAGGTGAATTACCTTTCTATTTAAAACTAACGCGATCGGATAGCGCTATTACTTGACCGCTTTAGAAGCGTACGGTACGTATTGATTCGTCGTTATTATTTCTTCACGTATTGATACCAGTACGTGAAGGAATAATAACGACGATTAGCGAATATAAGAGAATAAAAATGGTAGATACTGAAAATCGACTGAAAGACTTTGATATTAAAATTTTGATGAGCCGAAATTTAAATTTATCGAAATTTTACGGTTTTGATCGAGCACCGCTTGGTACCAGGATGGAAAAATTACTCTCTACATATTTCTACATAAAAACAGCGAAATCGACGTGAGCTGCATTTTTCCGTGTCTAACATCAAGTTCGAGACCAGTTAGAACGGGAACCAATCTCTCGGCTTGGTACTCACGTATACTCCTCGGCTCGACTGGCGCCGTATTGGAGCGCAAGAACGACGATCAGTGGTGCGAGCATGTCGTTTAGAGTAATCGCCAGGCTGACTGTCGAACGCTCGATTGTCGTCCGACAGAATGATTTTATCCTTCGCTCAAAGATCGTATTCATGCTGGATTCGTGAAGTAGAGGGGAAAGCTTGAGTGGGGCGAAACAGATGTCTTTAATGCGCGAAAAATGGCACACGCGGAGAACAATTAATTTTACTGTGTCACAGTAGCTTCCATTATATGAAAATTGCAATAGTACACACGCACACACACATGCGCATGTCAGGGACAAATTGCAAAATTTAACGAGATATTAATTGAAAAAAAATGTACTACTTTTTCGCGTCTAACGAAATCTCGATTTTCATAACGTTGATCCTCCGTCATTTTATAATTATTATTCTATAATTATTCTCAGCACAAAATAAATAATATTCCGTATTTTTACGCATCGACACTTATAGGTGTGCTAAAATTAAATTTTTTTTCTCAGCTTATCAAATTACTGCATTGTTGACCGGTAATATAATGCACATGATATACGTAATTGAAAGGCATAATCAAATATTCACTCAGCTGTTTGTCATTGACAAAATATTTGTGCGCGACAGATGTGTTATTGTGATTTCGTATATCAAAGTTACACCATTTGGGATTATGCGAATGTAGAGCTTATAACTGCAGTTGAATAATCTTAACATTTCGCGTTATTACAATCGTTATAAAACTAGTAGATCTAGTAGTTATAAAAAACCTGTTCTATGACTAATCATGGAAATAGCTTGATATCGATAGATAATCGTTATCTTGGTGTACATATATACAATACAAAGCTAAGATTTTTCTGATTATACTTTCCTTCCTTTTTTTAATTCTGGCACAATTAATCTCTAAATGATTTTAACTTTTTAAGCCAATTATAAACTATTTATAACCTTTCCCAATTAATTGCATCGACTTCTCAATTCGCCGTTAACGCATTGATTGTAAAAGAATTTCACATACACAATGTAAATATAATAAAAACAAGTGTCTTAATACAAAGAATAGCAACCTCATTCAATATAATTTGTACAAGTGTTGGTAATTAGATTAACTGAACCAAGAATGCTGCAAAATATAAAAATTTCGATATTCTTTCTTGTAAAGTCATCCAATAAATATTTAAAAAATTACATATATTTACGATCGTAATACAAGGAAATAATACTGCATACAAAGACAATATATTCTTTAATAAATATAGAAATTATTGGAAACGTAAATTGTGTGGCAGCATTCACAAAGAAACATTCATTTGTCAAAATCTGGTCCTCGACATCCTACATCCTATTCGTCTCCGCGAATCGCTCTGTATTTGGCCAGTTCATTCGGGAACACTCGATTCAACTCCACCAACATGTTCGCCTTGAATTTCCTATAAGCATCGATTTTCCCTTTCACCTGCTCGTTCTTCGTTAGAGCTTTCTCTATACAGTCTTTGGTGTACAATTGAGGATTTCTCCCTTGGTCAATATAACTGAAATAACATTTTTATAATAATAATTCAATTAATTAGCAGCGTCGATTATAACATTAGTGTTATCAGACTTACTCGAATACTTCCAGTGGCACGTGGACGTCTTGTACCTGAGACTTTAGCTTGTCAATTTCCTGTAGACCATTGACTAAGCCTTGACTGCAAAGAAAAAAAAATCTATCAATTTCCCAGATATACTTTTTATAAGTTTTACATTTCAGGTGATATTAATTACGATTTACGGCTACACAGATATGAAAATCTTTATGTAAATTATAGCAAATAGAATATCTACATTGTATTTCTGAATGTGCTTTTCTCAAGGAAGCATATTAAAGAAAGTTCTGTTAATCTTTAATTACTATCGAAGCTTAAAAGCGTTATACTTATGGCAAATTTCACTGGACGCACTAGTGTGCACTCAGTGATCATTCAATCTGTTGTACATAAATTGAATGCTTAACATAAATATAGACATATTAAACACCGAAATCTTTAATTCATTTTAGCGTGTTATTGTGCTATTCTTTCTTAAATATTTATTGGGCATTTTATTATTCAAAATATTTCACTTTCACTTTCAGAGTAGTCAATGTACAACGGCACTAGTGCATCCAATGAAATTCGCTATTATTCTAATATAAAGTACAACAATTTATTATTGTTCAATTGTAGCACAAAGTGTCATGTGCATTGTCGTGCACACTGCTGCGAGGTTAATTTATAAAAGTAGTGTTTTTACGTAAATATATAAACGTGTGTATGTTATGCACGAGTACTCACATCTTCTGATTCAACACATTTTGTCCCTGGGGCTGAAAATCACTCACTATAATGCGTATCTGCCGCACATTTTCGATAAAAAGTTCCAATTGCGCCTCCAAGTTCTCCAAGGCGGACGCCATTTTTGTTTACAATCTCTTCCAATTGTGGCTGCGTTCACAAACATCACCTTGAGCGACTCTAGAATCTTTGAATAAAGAAAAGCAAGAAGGACACGAATTATTATATATTGTTCATTTGCTGCTAGAATAACATAACTGAAAAAAAAATAAACTTTTTTTAGAAATGAGTTTAAATGTTTTGAATTATTAAAACTTTATAATACTATTTTTAAATGTGATTCATAAAAACAAACCCAATCCTAAAATTATATATTATTAAGTGATTTTTAAGTTTAGTTCAGAATTAATTACTTTTAAGTCGATTTTGCAAAATTAGAAGAAAATCAGAGGTGATGGCGTTATACTAAAGTTTTACCAAAAGAAAATTAATGGCTATTGACAGCCGAAAATATCAATATCGGTGATTGTAAGATACACATTGATCGATAATCAATAATATCGATATTCTTCAATTACTTTTGGAATTCAAAAATCATTTATTTCGTTGATAATTTATACTTTTTTGCGAATATCTTTCTCCGACAAATGTAAATCTGCACTCTTTACTTTCTTCATGCTCCGTGGGAAAGGAAGATAGCGGAAGACAGGAACTGAGAAACTGCAATGGCCGCCTAGAACACGTCGAGCGGTCGAGCTGACGTGTCGTGACATCTTTTCTCTTACCGGGATTTTGTTCGCAGTGAAACATGATCACGTTTAAGCGCGACAAGAAAGAGGAGGAAGACGGTAATTATGAATTTAATATCCCTGTCGTTTCTGATGCAAGCAAAAATTGCACGTAGGTTATCGCGTAGTCGTTCTGACAATTACAAGTAAACACATTTTCAGACGTCATTGACGAGTATAGCTGTAGAATGTATCGAGTTTCGTAATAATTTCTCACGAATGTACATTTATGGGTGTTTCCACCTTAATAGAATTTAGCGTTGATGAACATTGTCAAACACTGACACTTGTCTTTCCTGTCTGATCAAGGCGGTGGGAACCCGTTTCAAAATTTGGAGAAGACCACGGTCCTTCAGGAGGCACGTACATTCAACAACACGCCGGTGAATCCGAGAAAATGCGCCCACATCCTCACCAAGATTCTGTACCTACTGAATCAGGGCGAACAATTGGGCACGACGGAAGCCACGGAGGCTTTCTTCGCCATGACCAAGCTGTTTCAATCGCGCGATGTTATTCTGAGACGACTGGTCTATCTAGGCATCAAGGAACTGAGCTGCTTAGCCGAGGACGTGATTATAGTCACGTCCAGTCTTACGAAAGATATGACGGGAAAGGAGGATTTGTACAGGGCCGCTGCCATCCGAGCGCTCTGCACAATCACCGACGGCAGCATGCTGGCGGCAATCGAGCGCTACATGAAGCAGGCCATAGTCGACCGTTCGCCAGCCGTGTCCAGCGCTGCCCTCGTTTCCTCCCTGCACTTGACGAGCGTGTCGAGTGACGTCGCGAGGAGATGGGCAAACGAGGCGCAGGAGGCATTGAATTCCAACAATGTAATGGTCCAGTACCACGCCCTGGGCGTCTTGTATCAGGCGCGCAAGACGGACAAGCACGCGGTGACCAAGCTGGTCGCCAAGCTCATGAAGACAAGCCCGAAGAGCCCTTACGCAGCGTGCATGCTGATCAGAATGGCGTACAAGTTGTTAGACGAGGTGGACGAGGGCGAAGAACTCATAGGATTCATCGAATCTTGTCTACGTCACAAATCCGAGATGGTGGTGTACGAGGCGGCGCACGCTTTGGTCAATCTCGGACGAAGCGGCGCCAGAGAGATTGGACCGGCGATCAGCGTCCTGCAGCTTTTCTGCGGCTCGCCGAAGCCGGCGCTGCGGTTCGCCGCCGTTCGGACCCTCAACAAGGTCGCGATGTCGCATCCGGCGGCGGTCACGGCTTGCAATCTCGACCTGGAAAATCTGATCACAGACTCGAACAGGTCGATTGCCACTCTGGCGATAACCACTCTCTTGAAAACCGGAGCGGAGAGTTCCGTTGACCGTCTAATGAAGCAGATCGCCACCTTTGTATCGGAAATTTCGGACGAATTCAAGGTCGTGGTAGTTCAGGCCATCAGGTAAATCTGATTTCGCGAGTTGCACGATAATTCCGCTAACGTGCATTTTCTAAAATTTCCTTTTTTTCTCCTTTCAGGGCTCTGTGTCAAAAATTCCCTCGCAAGCACGCAGTTCTGATGAACTTCCTCTCGGCTATGCTAAGAGACGAGGGCGGGCTGGAGTACAAAGCGGCGATCGCCGACACCATTATAGCCGTGATGGAAGGAAACGCGGAGGCTAAGGAGGCGGGTCTCGCACATCTCTGCGAGTTCATCGAGGATTGCGAGCACATCTCCCTAGCCGTTCGCATTTTGCATTTACTCGGCCAGGAGGGACCTACGTCGAAGCAACCGTCGAGATATATCCGCTTCATCTACAATCGCGTTATCCTCGAAAGTGCTAGCGTACGAGCTGCGGCCGTTACGGCATTGGCACATTTCGCTGCTGCCTGCCCGCCTTTACTTCCGAACGTATTGGTGCTGCTCTCGCGTTGCCAGTTGGATTCGGACGATGAAGTGCGCGATCGTGCGGCTTACTATTGCACGATTTTACAACAGCAAAGCGACCCGGCTATATTACCTCTGGTGCAACCGCCTTTGCTGTCGGTACCGACACTGGAAAGGGCTTTACGCAATTACATGCAGACATCCATGGAAGAATCTTTCGACATTTCTCAGGTATTGTATTCGGATTGTCTGAGAAACTCGCTTATAAAAGCGAGACATTTATTCACTGTCTTTTTTTTCAGAAAGTTTCTGATTGATTTAAAACATAGAACTTATGTTTATTCGCATTATTAAATTACAGGTACCTCCGGCTCAGACAGTGGAGGAACCAGCTCAAGTGGAAGTGCACACCACTATCAAGCAACCTCGTTTGACCAGAGAAGAAAGCTTTATGGAGAAATTATCACAGATCCCGCAATTGGCCATGGTCATCCGAGACACGTCGCTCTTCAAGTCCTCGCCGGTGTTTGAATTAACAGAATCTGAAACGGAATATAATGTCAAATGCATCAAACACACATTCCCCGAGTTTCTCATTCTGCAGTTTGACTGTGTGAACACGCTTTCCGATCAGCTTCTCGAAGATGTAGTAGTGGCTGTTGAACCTTCCGAAGGGTAAATTATCGATGCACTTATATGGACTCCTTATATTTTTTTTGACAGTTGTTTATTTTCCAGGTACTCTATTGTGTGCGTAGTACCATGTCCGCGATTACCTTACAATGAGCCAGGAACCACCTATACAGTATTAAAATACCCGGAATGTGTACACGCGAGTGTCGCCACCATTCCTACGACGCTTCGATTTATGGCAAGGGATTGTGATCCAACGACGGGAATACCAGACGCGGAACAAGGATATCATGATGAATATATGGTAAACGATTAGCTTGAATGATATAATAAAAAATAATTTTTGTATACTTTAACGAGTAATGCATTGATACAAAATTAATATAATTTCTGAAATTACATGAAAGAATACGTTCATTTATAAATGTTTATTATTCACAACATTAATGTTATTTATTTTAATATATAAATGCGATTTTCTTTTTCTAGTTGGAAGATTTAGAAGTGACTTTAGCTGATCAAGTACGTGGCGTTGGTAACAAAGGCATGGACTTTAATACCGCTTGGGATGCATTCGTCGCGAAAGGATTTGTCAAACTAGAGGAGATATTCGCCTTGGGAGCATCAGTGACGTCTTTGGAAGGAGCGATTCAAAGTCTTACGGGATTCTTAGGTTTAGAAGCTGTGGAACGTAGTGATAAGGTACAGAGCGGAGCGGGTACTCACACTTTGCTCTTAAGCGGCGTCTTCCGAGGAGGAAAGGAAGTATTAGCACGCGCTAGATTAGCACTAAGTGGCACAACAGTTACAATGCAGTTATATGTTCTGTGTCAAGCTGGTGACGTTGCTGCTTTAGTACTTTCATCGGTAGGATAGAAATTTTTGCTGATTGCTGTAAAATAATTTTTATAAGATTATCGTTATATATTATATACATTTAGAAATTATTGAAGAATACTGCTTGTATTTCTTTTCATTATGTTAATATATCATGTGACTTTTCCTTAATGCATTATAATAATTATTGAACAACCCTCTAATATTCCGAGAATGAATTTACACAATAATGTTACGATAATGCAATTTTGGTCAAATTTAATACTTTAATTACCTACTTTCGTTATTAATATAACCGAAATATTTTTATATAAAAAATAAATTATTTTCGCTAACATTCGTTTTAGCAGATTTCGAAACGATTTATAAAACAAACAGGAAAACTGACAACAATTATATTAGACCTCTCTTTCACACATACATATACATATATATATATTCCTTTTTGCAATTACAAATTTGTTCGTGCATTTGTACGAGAATTATAAAAGTGTTAAATAGTGGATAAATATGTCAGGTATTTACAGAGTATTTTCATGCACGATGCGATTGCCGTACTTGTCATTATCACTTCATTAATTGTGAACGTAAAAACTCAATATTATAAAAAATTAATATCACATTAAAGACGATGAACTCTATTTTATCGTCTTTGACGCGAGATTATAAAGACGAATATTATCTCTCAAATGTCTGTCAAGGTAAATGACACTGTTAGGATAAATCATTACTTTTAGTAGCAGATTCCCCCGCCTGTACGCCAATCGCGATAAGTAAATACTTATAAAAATCTAACGCTACCATTACATCAGTTCTTTGTACGTTTCATACAATCAATTTTGTATATGATCACTGTGTCATTGATTGTTAAAATGCTCTTAAAGCTGCAATTATACTGCATTTTAAATGCGTATGCACATTAAATAAATTAAACTAGCTGTTTGCGCGATTGACAATGTTATAAAATGAGGTGGAAATAATAGTTGCCTAAAGATTACTTACTTACAAGCTGCTCCTTATCAGGTCTTGAAGTATCATATTAAATATTAATTGTTAATATATATATATATGTTTGTTCGTAATTTGTTCTTGCCACGTATTTTAAAAGACGTGCGTTTGTTATTGGAATAGTACATGAACTCGCGCAATTTATAATTCTGGAAAGATCGCGGAATTTCATACGTTTAGTCGACGTTAACGTATTGACCTGTAACTGTAGCGGTCTGATGATATCTTCTTCTTCCCGAAAAATCTTCGTTCTCTTCGTTTAGTTGAGCCGAACACGTTTCGACGCCCGGATGCACCGGGGTCACCACTATCTGCTCGTAATCATAAACTTTCCTCCTATAAAAATACAATTGTCTTTAAGAGAAATCTTTACATAATTTTTTTATAAATATTCTAATTGGATATAATCAATTCTTATAAGAAACAAAGAGATAAATCATTTCCCATTAAATTAATCTTTATTAATTCTTAAATTTATCGATTCAAAATAATCGTAAAATAATTAAATTTACCCCATAATTCTTAGTAATGCAATCCGAAACCATTTAAAGAATTGAAATTCCGCAGAAATTCCAGGTTTTACAGCAGGGTTAGCGTGGCCGACATAACTCCAGACGAGAAATACGACGACGATATTAGCGATTGCATATCCCCAATGTACAAGAAACATTATAAGTATTTTTACAAGGCACTGCAACATGAATGGGCATGATATTAATTTCAGTGAAACTAAAATATTTGAGGAATAGACTTCTTAATTCTCGACATAAAAAAGTGATATTACATTTCATACATATAGAAAGGTTCTTTTAATGAATACTTACACCCAACAACGAAAACCATCTATTGCACAAAGGGCTGTACCAATTGCCTAACTTGTTGTGTATATGAACTTTTCGTTCCGGTGTACCGGAAACACTAGCATTGTCCTCGATACTCGGCGACGAATCCACATATACGTTATTGTCGGAAATACTGTTGTTTCTCTATAAACGTTAATAAACATTATTGGATAAATCTTTAAAATGAATAATAATAATGCATGTTTCGGTGAACGTTATTTCTCACCATTAGATTTTTATGCCTTATTCTCTCGGGGAACAGACTGTCCAAATCATTATCCGTGTCGGTTATTGAATTGTTTCTACTTGCAGAACCGTAATTGCGATCAAATGTCGGAGACTGCGTACGGAATCGTTGTTCACGCGTATGCCGGAGATCAAACGTTTGCGCGAGGGCGAAGTATGCATAATCTAAGCAGGCGTATGTTAATAGGAATGGCATCGTCACGATTGGAGCGAGTGTATTAATTTGTCCGGTAATGATGAAAGTCAGCGTTACTACAGCAACAACCAGCATAGCATATATAGGTACTTTATTTGGTCCTCTCTGAAAATTGAATAATTATTGCTAATAAATCGTCATATGAAACAAAATTGTAAGATTACATATATTAAAAAATTTTATTTTTTTAACCATAGAATAAGATAAATCTTAGTCTTTCTGTTTCTTATTATTTAGAGTAACTAGAAGACAAATTAGAAAATAATTTGACGAGAATAATTACCCCTCTCTGTAAACAGCTCATTCCTGGTATAACATTTTGACTAGCAATAGATTGAAGAACACGAGGTGTGCCGTACATGGCACCCAAACAGCTGCTGAACGACGATACATATAGACCAGCGAGTAGCAACACCGAGATTGCCGACACTGTCGACGCTATCGTAAAGTTGGTAAGCAAAGCATTTCTGACGCAAGTTGCCGCAAGAGTCAACGAAAAGCATAGATACAGAAATGTTCTGCAAGTAACAATCGTTTTAACGTAAAGATTAAAAAGTTCTTGAAATAATTTACATTAGAAACAATTTATTTTACCCAGTTCCTAATGCTGCCAAGGTACCATTAGGAATGTCGCTAGACGGATGCCTCAAATCTCCGCTCATGTTAATTCCAGCTAAGACACCAGTGACAGTTGGGAAGAAAACACCAAATACAGTAAACCAGCTATATCCATCTTGATAATCGGGAAAAGTATTGTTTTTCAAATTTCCTGATAGCCAACCTTCAAAACCAGAATCTGCACATATAAAAAATAACTTTAGCACATAATAACTGTAAATGTTAAGATACTAAGAAGCTCTAGAGTACAGCTACATTCTATATTGTAAAATGCGATTTTATGATACAATCCGATGTATCATCTTACCAAAGTTAGTATGAGTGAAACTTCCAACCATAAAGTCAACTCCAGCGAGGAGTAAGATCAGAAGGAGAATAAATTGCAATTTCACAACCCACTTAACACCAGCCACATTAATTACAGACAGCAACACAACGGCTGCGCACGCGAAACCGCGTTGTGCCCATGCCGAATCCAAACCTACAAGACCAGTCATCGATTCCCCAAAACCTAAAACGTTTAGAGCACAACCCACCGCCTGGAATAAAATCCACAAACCGATACTTGGAATCGCTATGATAAAACAGAAGGATAAGTTTACTCGGTTTTTTACCTGTCCGAAGCAGTAGAGCAATCCGATGGAGCCGCCAAATCTGGAACCTAGCACGTGCGACAACAGAAAATACACCCCACCACTTTCGACTCTACATCGTTCGCAAATGCCAACAGCTGACAGCACCGTCACCAATGCAATACACACTGAAATCATTACAATATTATTATGACAGTAATCTCTCTCTGCATTTTGTGATTACATTGAGTTATATAAAAAAAACAAGATTTATTCCTAAAAAATTATAATTATTTCTGTAAAAGAAATACTACAGCATTTATAAAAAAATGTATTTGCCGACAAATACGTAAAAATATTTGATGTGAAACTCCACTATCTTTTGACAATAATAATAAATGGTTCAGTTATACACATATCTCACGATATTACCTGTACAAAAGATGATCAATACTGCGTTCAAAACGCCTGCTTGACCAACTATCCAGCCAGATCTCAGAAATACAATTACACCAAATATGTTAATAAGGCAAGAAGTAAAGACTCCATCCCAGGTGCCGAACAGCACAGGCTGGGAGATGAAGAAGTTCGATTTCCACCAAGGATCTGAACTCTATGGGAAACACACAAGACGGTTGCTACACTATAATGCTGTACAATGAATCAGCGTTGCTGATCCATATCTATGCACATATTCCTTACGTATTCCTGTGCAAACAGCTCATTTGCACCAGCCTGATACATTTCCGGCCCGAGGGCATTGTCTCCGTTATCCCTTTTTGCATTTTCCTGCCTCTCCTGCCCCTCATCTGGATCGCGTAAACCGTATCTAGCCCAGTCGACTTCTTTGTGTACCCGAACGTCGCCGTTTGCAAGTCTATTCTCCTCGTTCGACCCCATGTCTTCTCTGCGCGACAGCACACGTGAGTCAGTATAAGTAGTATCAGTTCCTGCTCGTTGGCAGCCTCATTCAGGTGGAGATCGTTAAAAAGCCTCTCTACGTTCACATAATGCCATACTTGGCATTAGCAGACTGAAATCCTCTACGATACTTTCTTCATGCGAGGAGAACGCGTACAGGTTAGAACATGAAATCCACGAAGTAATATGATATCTTTAACGCTGCACAACAAGCAGCGGCTAGTGTTCCGTGCACAAGAGTTATTTCCTGGTCTTATCAAGTCGCTGAGTCCACATTTTTATCGCGATAATTCGTTTGCTGGTGACGTGTGACTGGGTGAAAGGAGACATTTTGAATCTCTTCATTCTAATCTCCAGCAATCTGCGCTACCAACGAGATACGTGTGTGTATTGTCAATTTCCTACTTACCGACATTACAAAAATAAAAAATTAAATTAAAAAAAACGGAGATTCGAGCGGCCAATTTCTTTTCGTAAAGTCGTAAGCAATCAGTTAGGTGTTCTTTTAAGAAATTAATTCAAATTCATAACACATTTTCGGTCGAACATACGTTTCTAGTAAACTGGGTTTAATCGATCCCGGAGCGTGTAATCTAGGGCCAGTTGAAAACGCCATGAGATTCATTCAAATCTATAGTTTACGTTACGCACGTTATAGATTTTGTTCCTGCGTTCGTTTTCTCCTAATTTCTTCCACTGCGAGCATAAACTATATTGAAAATCTATAATATATGAAACGTACTTTATAGATTTTTAATACATAAGCATAAGCTCCCAATGGGAGAAATTGAAAGAAAACGAACGCAGAGTTTGAGTACTGGTAATGAATTTTGGAATGCAATATATATTTAGTACACATTAATTGTTATTAATTAGTAATTAAACCATCTTTTTCAATAACATTTTTTTAATTTCTAATTTTTCTTAAACGCATATACTTCCTCTATATTTCTATACATTTTATTATTTTAATTTCCGGCATTTTGGCGTACTTGTTCCCCGCTAGCTTTGACTGTAATATTTAATTTTTTACACATTTTAAATATTTAATTTGTACATACATGTCAAATGCACACGTACATTACACATACATATATATGTATCCATTACTTCTTTTAAGGATAAAAATACCTTGAAGAAAGTTGCACGTTAAAATATACATTTATTCGTATCAATGAGATTATGAACAAGTTATGCTCACGCGGAAATATATTAACCTAAAGACATTCATTCGCTGTGGTTACTTTTTGAATTGTGTTACGGTAAAAAATTCGAAATTGTCTCGATATTCGTCAAATCAATGTTGTCAAGAGAAGGTATTTCATCTACACTCCACTTGAAACCTTGATCGCTAATACGAACATGTTTCCATGTCGTTCGTTCACTCACGTACCGCAGAAGCATTCGTGAACCAGTCTTTGATATAATGTAACAATAATTCCACAATAACTCTCTAGCTCTTCCACCAAGTTATAGTATATCTATTTACATGTAAGTTATTTAAGCTCCTCGCCGCCACTTCTCCCCATTGCTGAACTTGGTCATTTCCCGACCGCTGACGCCGCACGTACCAATCCCCACACGACCATTTACGTTCTCCGGTGTCGCAAAGATGCTCTTCTTTATAACACCTTTCTTCGAGGACTGTGGAGAAAAGTAATTTATAACAGAGACATGCTTTAAATACACTCTACAAATAAATACTCATATAACTAAAGCTCGTGCTCACCTTATTGGTAAATGCTAACCACTTGTTCTTTTCCAATTCGCGTTCCTCCTCCAGTTCTTTGAATCGCTGTAATTTCCTCTGCTTCTTCTTCTTAAGATATTCCCTTTGCTTATTTGGATCCGAACCCGCAACTGCAGCTACTTGCATTTTTCTGTAAGCAAATTGACCTATCTTGATAGAAATAGCACAAATTTATATGTATATGCTGAATAATGATAAAAAAACACTATTAATACTTCTATATTTCACCAGTACATATATGAACATATCTTGATGTATATCAATTGCTTATAACTTATAAAAATTGGCACATTTATTTTGATAATATCAAAACAGCAAAATAATATGTCTATTATTGTTACACCACCTAGTTATTGAATATAGAATATGATTAGAACTTTTCAATTTTTTACACACATCTATATATATATGTATATACATACATACATAGATACTATTTGCTTTTCAAAAATATGATACCAAAGAATCAGACAATTCTTGTTACCTTTTCCTGGACCCCAACGATGCACACGGACCGCGTGACATCAACGGATAAATGAATGTATAACGAACATATTTCATGACGAGCATATTTCGGAATACCGTACCAATGGTGGAGTTATTGTTGCCAATTCAGAAAAAACAGGGGGAAAAATGAATAATTAGTAAATTGTCGTTTTATGTCCTTTACATTTCTCAGCACGTACAAAATCATAAAAAAACATTTTTCATGTTTAATATTTAAAAACATTTGATCAAACTTCAAGAGCATATTTTAGGCAAAACGAATAAAAAAGTTCATATAAAAATATTTAAAAAATCTTTCGGTTTTTTCATATGTATATTAAATGCACGTCTGCCATTTCTGCATTTGAATAAATTTTATTTTCACCAAATTAACATTAGAAAAACAAAATGTATGTCATATCAATGTATGTGGTCATATCAAATTGTCACAACAAATTTTAATTAAACTGATATTTTAAGGAATTGTATCGTTAGGTATACGAAAATCAAAACTATTGTTTTCTATTATGCTGATTCGTATTAAAAATCGACGCATTTTTGGATATATGTTTATATGAACTTTTTTACTTTCTATGAATAGCTCCTGAAGTATGGGTCGAACCTATGTATATTGATTCACAATAATGCGTTATTATAGACATCATAAATTAGAAATGACTTACTTTGATTTTTGATCTGCCCAATCTGATGCTGGCCTCTTGGCAACGGATTTCAGTTGACTAAGCATAGTGACATCAGTGTTCTTGTATTCATTGAACGTTACATTTACTATTCCTTCTTCACTTATCGCGTCTATAGTTGCTTCATAATACCTGAAAAATTTTGCAAAATACAAAATATTAGAAAAGTTGTACTGTGTGTTTCATTTCAGAATAATTTTTGATACTTTATTACACTCTTTTTAACAAATTGTCAAATATTGTTTCTGAACATAATTAGACATGATTAATACTTTCTTTATTCTTGGTCTTTTATTCTGCCTCTAATGTTCTTTAACATTCATCGTTAAATAAGATTTGCTAGTAAAAAATCAAATTAAAATTCTCTTAAAATAAAATCATCTGATATTAACTGAAAAATAAATTTTGGAAAAATTAAAGAAATAAATAAACTGGCCTAAATTCGCTTTCGGAGCTTTTTGTCACAAATAATTTTACCAAAGCCTTCGTATTATGTACTTCAGGTTTTAATAATAACAAGTAAAAAAGTAAAATATTTTTATATGAGCTTCTGGAGCATTTTATGTATCGATATCGCTACCGATATCGATACACGAATTGTTGCGCAATTTGATTCGATATAATGTACAAATGATACCTACTTGCCGTCCTCGCTCCAAGGTGCCATACACTGATCGCCGACTTTCCACTTATTGGCCAGAACTGCAAGCAAAATAGGATCTTTAGCGTCCATGCCATTGGCTTGTCTTTTTTCCTGTTGTTGTGACTTAATTAAATCATGTGTCAGCTTTATTACTTCCTTCAGATCAAACTTCAGTTTTATCAACTCCTCGTTATTTGGATCTGTTGTGAGAGCCGCTTCCACCTGAAATGATAAACCATGAAAGGGGTCAGTCCCTCGGCGGGTATGCCATAAGCAAATAAAATGATCAGCGAGACCGTCGCGTCCGCGATCGATTGTCACGCGAGGGGAAGGAAAAACTCACCTGCTGGAGCTGCAGCTTGTAATTCTGTAAATCATCCATGACGCCCGACGTGTTTCGGAGACAGATCGCTCAAAGCCACTCAACGTGGCACGAGAACTCGGTCTCCTTCTTTCGCTCGACGAAAAACTATCTCGCGAAAATAAAAGTGTTGTCCCTCGCTCGCAACAACCCCAGTCGACTCCGAGTTGACAAGCGCAGGCAACGGCACTCGGCGAACGGTGCTGCCAATGTTGCGCGTCGCCGACTTTTCCTCACTCGCGGACGACGATCCACGTCGCGAAGGACGAAATTCGATGGAGGATCGAGTTGAGAGGAACGAGAACTTATTATCCGTCCTCAAGACTCGGAGGTATCTTTCAGAAACTCTCGGAACGATGCTTTCGGTGCCGATGCTGAAGGGCACAGATCACGAAGTTGGCTGAAGTGTGATAACACTCCGTTTGCAAGATGGCGGCTTGATTCACAGAGTGCGTTCCAAAATTTATCGCGAAAAGCCGGACGACCTTTTTGTCCATGACTATACTTGTTAAACTTTTATTTAAGCAAATATTGTCACGAGCCAACGTCAGTAGCCGATAATTTGACAATTTTTTTCACTTTCTCATGAAATTATTCACGGAAGAAGTCCATTGTCCATAACATCCCTATGTTCGTTTTCTCTCACGTTCTTCCACTGGGAGCATATACTGTACTAAAAATCTGTAGGATACGTTACGTATATTATAGATTTTCAATATAGTTTATGCTATATGCTCTCATCTCAAGGGAAGAAATTCGCAGGCCGTGTTTTGTGGAGTCCACGTGTTACTCTGCTTGAATAGTTGTTTTGCCAAATTGCTTTTGCTTACCTTGCTTCACGTGAAGCATAAATAAAAAGATAGTGTATTTGGCCATTTGAGTTAAAGAAGAAGAAGAAAAAGTTGAGTCCACATGGATTAGGCTTGGACAGGTTAGAATGGAGGTAACAACGGATCTAGACGCAAATAAAATTGTTCACAGAGAAATACCGACAAACATGTCAACGTTGGAAGAAAATGAAGAGACTTCCTTTTCCCAGAAAGAATTATTAACGTCACATCAATTGGAGTGTGGTGAAGAGGAACCGTTAGAAAAAGAATGCGAGGCAAAGCAGCTAAACGAGAGCTTATCCGAGAAAGAAAATGAAGCAATGTTCTGTGAAAAATTAGAGGATGAAAGAGCTGTTATAATCGTCAATGAGAACGGGATTCTAATGGCTAGGGAGAATGAATGCGATAAACCTGACGAATCGGCAGTGTCAGACGTAAAGCAGCCAGATAATGCACGTGACAGCTGTGTTATATCTACTGATGTTCCAAATATCCAGGCGACTTCAAAGGAAAACGATGAGACAGCTGCATGCAAATATACAGCTGTTGGAGAAAATGAATCTGATATTATACAAGAATCTTTAAAAGAATCTCCAAAAGTTGTAGAGTGTAGTACGTCAAATGATACTAACACTGTACAGTGCGAATGTTCAAATGATGAAAGAAAGAAGATTGATGAGGTTGCAGAAGTAAATATTTGCGATAATGAAATGCAAATGAACAATCCATCACTTCAAAAGCAAGGTAGACATATTAGTTTGTTAGAGAAAATTTATGAGAAAAATGTTCATGTCTATTAACTCAGTGCACTAAAAATAATTTATAAGTTATAAAATACCAAATATACTATTTAAACACATTAAAAATTATAAGCATTTTAAGTATAGATTATAAGTATAAAAGCATTCATTAAAGTATTTTACATATATTTTGTTATATCCTGCAGATTGTGATAAGATGTCTTCTCTTGGCATTATCGCTACGGAATATGGAGACACTGATTCAGAAGTGGAAGAGATGAAAACAGCTATTACAATTGAAAATCAATGCACTGTGCCACAGATACAGACACAGAATTTACAGCAGTATCGTACAGTTGAAGAGAACTTATACGAAGAAATTGATTGTGAAGATTCTGATAGTGTCGATACCAGTAGCAGTAGTAGCAGTAGTAGCAGTAGCAGTACCAGCAGCAGCAGTAGCAGTAGCAGTAGTAGTAGTGACAGTGACTCGGATGATATTGAAGTTATTAACATTAATAAGTATATACTGTTATCTTTCTATAAAAATAAAATTATAACGCAATTATTTTATCTTTTTTTAAGAATATAAATAAACTTTTTATATATATTAACTTTTAGAAAGAAAGAAACCAGTATAAACACAGCTAAGAAGGGAAAACGGACACAAAATGAACTAGATGATCTTCCACTAATAGAAGACTTACAAATTAGCGTCCCCGAAGTTTTATGTAATCCATTAGGCAAGGTATCAATAAGCTAATCATATATATATATATAATTTTTTCAGTTACTGTTATATTTTTTTGTAGACTCATTCCGAAGATCGTAAATATAAATTAATATCGTAATATATATAGCAAACAATAATTTCTAAATGTCTAAATATTTAAATCTCGTCTATTTGAATATTTCAGATTGAAAATATAGTAGAACAATTAGTAATCGTAAAACCGATGCCTGGTGAGCCTACACTTAATTTGGACACAGTTTTATTCGTGAAAAAGGGAACAAAAGCGCTCGGCAAAATATTCGATGTATTCGGCCCTGTGAACGAACCGTATTACTGCGTTCGCTTCAATGATGCTAAACATATAGAAGACAATGACATTAAAGTGGGCATGCAAGTTTATTATTGCCCATCGAATAAATCGTACACATCTGTGGTTTTCCTATCTGACTTGACAAAGTTGGTACTTTGATGAATGTAGCATAAGTTACATGTGATTGTATACTCAAATAAATCTTTTCTTGCAGAATAAAAGCTTGTGATACGGTTGGCGATGACGAGCCGCCGGAATTTTCAGACGATGAGGAAGAACAAGCTTATTACGAAACGTTAAAGAAGAAAAATAACAAAGATTGTTTTGATCCAAAGAAAAAAAGACGTCAGACAGGTGAGTGAACCTTAAATTTAGTTACTACAGTTTTAAGCAATTATATATAATAAATAAATACAAATCAATTTTTAGAACCTTATTATGCAGCAATGGGTTGGCAATCGAATCACCCATGGAGCACGAATAGAAATGTCCGATTTCAAAGATATAATCGGAGGAGGCAGCAAAATTGGAATGGCGGTAATTATTTTGATTCTGCACAGGATGGACCATACCCCTATAGTGAATCTTGGCAGCAGTTTCCATATCAAGATAATACGTGTTGGCAGCCAATTCCACAGAATATGCATTCAATGTCCAACAGATCGTATATAAATGCAACAGGATATAACGTATATAACGAACCACATTTGTCACAATATGGTAATTCGAGCAACTCGAATGGCGCAAATCAGTATTATCAAGGTGCCAATCTTAGTTTCCAAAGTAACAATAAGCAGAATCCATATCCTAAAGGCCCTTTCAGTAATCCTTCGAGATTCAATTCCGCATCCCTGTCCAGAGGAATAAATTATCAATTTTCCAATACGCCATATCCTTATCTAAATACGCCTTCTTATCCGGCCTATCCGCAACCAGCATTACCGATGGTAGATCCCAATGCATATTGGCCTCCGTCAGTTCCTTCATCTTCAGATACGGTAAATGAATCGAGTGCCGATCCAAATTCACCTAAATAATTTTGTTCCTTCTTTAAAAATATATTTAATACTTTAACGTCGAAAACATTTTTCATTTCCAATCTATTGTATAAATTATAATAAGACTGTAAAACATTCATTTATACGCAAGTGTATCTATGTATATTTAAGTATATTGCTATAGAAAGAGAAAAAAGAATATTTTATAATCTTATATCAATCATAATTATATCGTAATATTACAAGAATATTGTTGCAATATTATAATATACAATTACATCACAATATTACAGAAATATTGTTATAATATTGCGATGTCACACAGTACATCGCAATATTACAAGAATGTTATTGCAATATTATAATATTATACAATTGCATTTCAATATTACAGAAATATTATTGCAATATTACGAGATAGACAATATTCCTATAATATTGCAATATTTCTATAATATTGCTGCAATATTGATCGAGTGCTGTGTAGATAGCGGCAAGCGTAGTACGAGGCACCGCCGCTAGACGGCGAATTTTTCTCGCATGTGAAAATCACCCACGGTCTCTATAAGAAGGAGACCTCCAAGAGTTCTTAGACTTTTCCGCAGTTTAGTGCTGTTAGCCGTAATCACTGATTATAACTTTTTGAAATATTGTATTGTAATATTACAGTATAATGTTATCAGGTGTGGACATACCCACATAGTACCGTAATATTCCAATAATATTTCAAGAGCATTTCAATGTTGCTTGAATATTGCTGAAATATATTGCAGTAATATACT